>JAUMHQ010000044.1:6206237-6217069 GCA_032361165.1 Enteromius paludinosus | reverse complement strand
GTACAATTATTGCAGAGCAGCATGTCATTTAATATGCTTATGAATTATCAAGCAATGTGCATAGTTTTTTTGTCTAACTGTTGTTAATGTTGTAAATAGCACAATAGTGACTGCAATACTTCATATTCATATATTGCAGTTCAGATGGCTTTGAAATAGTAATACGACCAGCTGTGAAAATTATTAATTGCTTCAGAAACGTGCTGTTGTATTTTTTAATTGCTGATTGTTAATACATTTTTTTTTTAATAAAATCCTCATAAAACATCCCCCAAATTTTTTTTTTTTTAAATATTGATACATCTAGACAAACTTAATATCCACAAAACTTAAATAAACAAAATAAAGAAATAACAGCATATATTTCTAGGACAAACCTGGAGCAAACCAGTTAGTTCAAAAATAGATATGCATAAAGAATTATTATATATTTTCCATTGTTTAACATGTTAAGAACTTTGCTGTAGACCTGGTACATTATTATTATTATTATTATTAGAGTGGGTGGATGAAAACAAAACATATACACCTCTGACTCGCTCACCATATCTATTAAAACTGCTAAATTAAAAACAACATCTGATGTATAACAAAGTCACGCAATTTAAACTGAACAAAGAGCATGTTTGCTTTATTATTTGCGAGATTTCAGAGAACTTTATATAAAACACAAATTACAAAGAGGTGTGAAGGAGAATGGAAATACCTCATTTGAGAATGACGCAGGTTGGCTAAATGTTTTAAGCTATGAGTGTACTTCCCTCTAGTGGGAAAATATTTTTAATACTTGAATCACTTTAATTCAAACATCAAGACAATAACTTGGCACCAAAGGCCAAATAAGTGCTCATGTCTACAAGAGTGTTTCCCTGAAATAAAACTCTGTTATTTTATCACACACAACAAAACATCAGTAAAGCTAACAATAAACTTTTGTCTGGTTAATACATTTTACAGAACGCCAGCTTTCAGATCATATACATCTGCCTAGATTTAAGTCACTTTAAAGAGTATGATTCAGTATAGGATGGCTAAGAAAAAATGCTTTACTAAAATATACAGTCTATAATAAATAAGGCATTTAGTGTTGAGGTTAAATGTTTGTTTTTATACTGTTACACTGAATATCAGTTATATTAGAAGACGTTGACTCAGATTCGTCCGTGTTTCAGACAGAGGGAACACTGTTGTTTGGTCAGGGTGAACATCTGAACATAGCAGCACTTCCTTTCATTTCAGTCGGCCTGTAGAAAGAAAAGAGTGCAAAAAGAAATGTTTCAATATCCTATAATTACACAGTAACACTTTATTTCGATTGTCCACATTAGACGTTCTATTAACAGTAAGTTACTTTGGAACTACATGTCAACTAACAGTCATTAGATTATAAGAAGATATTAACACACTTTATTTTGACGGGTCCACATACTACATACTGATTATGAGGAAGTATATATCAACTTATTCTACTAACCCTGAACCCTAAATCCAATTGACATGTATTTGTGAATGAATGAGAATTAGTTGACATGTAGTTACAAAGTTACTTATTTGGTGGAATGTCTAAATAAGTGTAATAAAATAAGTGTAACCAATTACACTGCTAAAGATTTTTTAAACAAGTGGTAAAATCTAATCATTCAACTCCTACAGCTAATGCTTTATTTGATGTTCTCCGTGCCAAGTTGATAGGGCTGGGTTAAATGATAAACAATGTTCCTTTATTGTTCTTTTATTATTCCAGTTGAGGCTTTTTCCTGTCTCTCATGAGATTGCATCAATACTGAAACTGAATCATAAATAAACCACTTTTACAGCTTAAAACTACTGCCACCAGTTCTACTACATCTTCATGACTTCATCATTTATGTCTTACAATTGGTAACATGAAAGTTAGTTTTCTTTAATCATATTACATACTTTCAAAATTAAAAAAATTAAAAGAGAGAAATTTAAATAATTTCAGTCATTTTGTTCAAGCAAATGTGACAATTTCCCCTTGTGGTGTTTCAAATCTGAAAATATGGATTTTTTTCTCCTCTCTAAAAAAAAAACCTGTTTAAAAAATGTTTTAATGGGTTATGCCCTTACCTGGGAACATGCAAACATGGGCAAGTCTATTTATAAAGTATATTTGTGGTCTATTATACAATTAATATGTTTCTTTAAATTATATAATTTTTTATATTATTATAAAAGGTCAAGCATAAAGAAACAACTTACTCCAAATAATCTTGCTCAAACCAGAGCCTGAGGTTTAACGTTCACACACAGGGCAGTGTTTTGACAAACACCACAGAGCCACAGTGTTTCCACTATGATAATTCTGCAAAATACGCTGGGTTAAAAAAAGGTTCTACACACTTAAAATAGACGGCAATGCTGAACAACTAAAATGTTTTGAAGCAGGTGTAGAAACATTTATTGCCTTAATGTGCTTGGTAATGAAGTCAAAGATGATAGTAGCATGGAAAGCTTAGTAAAGAGGTTCACGAAAAGAGAGAGAAAAACTTTGGAAGGAACCATCCTCCTCTTCAGACAAATGTGACACTCAACATTCAACAGCAACACAGTTTTGGGTTAAATGGACTGTTGCATTCAGTTCTAAAGGGCCAAGTTACTTTCCTCAACGCATTACAAGTCTTAATGATTCATCAGAGCTTGTTTTTGAAAAGAAAAAGGGTTTTATATTGTTTTTATAATCTCAAAACATGATATATCGTTCTGTAGACATCACTTTCACTCCGTTCTGGTATTTAACACCCACTTTTCATGATTAAATAAAGTCCTAATGAATAAAATAATGTCCTTTCCAATTTATTTTCTGTTTTAAAATAAGTTGTAATCACTATTCAAATTGACTTTGCCTTTTCACACTAAACGGTCATAGTATAAAATAGGCTTCTTGCAAGAGACAGGAAGTGGTAACACCTTTGACTTCCTGGGGTTCTGTACATAAATGGGGCTCTGTATAAACATAACCCACCCTTGGCTTTGGTTTCATAATACCTTTTGCTACTATACTGTTTTTTACTTTTGTATTTTATCTGACAAAACATTTCAGTGCAACCTTCTAATGCAATAAAATTCAAAGCAAACACCAAAACCAAGCAGAAGAAATTTAGGACAACTTCACTGATCAAAAGTCATGTGTACAGCGCAGTAACGAGCAATGAAAGGATGACTCAATGAACACAACCTGAACAGTGTGATCTGACATCCTGTATGACTGGCCGGAGGCACTTTTTTCACTCCCCAAGGCCTCTTGTGTGGATTTAGTTGCTTTGGTTTAAATTTAAAACAAATATGAAATGTTTTGTTTCCCTTTTGACCCTCTTGGGTGACCTGCAGATTCTAGGAGAGGAAAGTTAAAGAGAATGAAGCAGGAAGGAAGACTTGTATAAAGAAGACAGATTGTGCGAGGTTAGTGAGTCATTCTGGCATCTCTCTCTATTTCCTGCTATACATTTCTCCAGTAGCGGTTTTCATCCCCCCCCTATGTTAAAGGCTTCTGAGGTATGACAATAGTGCAGTAGTCTTTAACTTAATAGGGAGAAACACAATATATTATATCTAAAACTCTTTTATAACTAAAAACGTATAAAGCACTTACATATTAGATTTTATAGTTATACAGTAGTTGCCAAAATTATTATAACACTAGTATTTTCATCAGCTAGTAGAATTTTCATCTTTTGCTGTAATGCGTCAAATATGATCTGATCATCATCCAGTCTGTCTGGAACAATGCGAAGTAACAGAACAAACTGAGACAGACTAAATCTGTGCCAACGTCTACAGGATCCTTCAAGAGACCTACCTGCAAAGCTACATGAAAAACTATGCACAAATGCAACGAAGGCAGAAGCTGATTTAAATGCAAAGGATGTTCACAACAATGTTGATTTCATTTAGTTAATAGAAGTTGACAAGTTGACAATTGACAAAGAAAATCTATTTATGGCATCACTTGGACAGCGTGCTCATTTACAGCATGTTTAACAGTATTGTAGCTGTCTCTTGGAGCATCTTGTAGATGTTGCCACAGTTCAGTCTTATTTTATTTAGTCTGTCTCAGTTTGTTCTGTTAGATTAAAATTTTTTATTTTTATTATTATTATTATTATTTTTTTTATTCTTGTTTTTTATTTCTTTTTTTTTCTTTTTTTTTTTTTTAAACATAAAGTCATGGATAAAGCAGCTCTTATTTTAAAATGCATTTAAGCATTATATATTATGCATGTCCCAAAAGTAAGAATTAAATTATTGTGGAGACATGATATTAAAAGGGACAGACATTTTATGGTGCTACTGACCATATGAGCAGGTGAAGTCAGCACCTTTTCAGGCAGATACACAGACATATGAGCAGCACAAGGGCCACACAGCTGGCTGAAATGAGAATGACATGGATGTTCCTGGCTGAAATAAAACACATGCATATTAAATAAATAAATATTTATATATAACAGTCTGGAAACAAAAAGAGAGCATAAGACGAAAACATTCACTCACATTTATTCAGAGACACGTAGATGGCAGACTCAAGGCCTTGGTGACGCACTTTACACCTCACAAGTTCATCGTCCAGTAGCTCAGTCTGCATTTCAATGGAACTGATCACCATGGTGGTGCCGTCCCCTAGCTGGTAATGTGAGGTGACGGCAGGGCCCAGAGTTTGATTATGACCCTCCACGTTCCAGGAGATCTCTGCTGCAGGACGTGACACGGCTGAGCAGTTCGCCTCAACAATGCCCTGCGATACGGTGACGTAACTGGCCTCAGGTTTGGGTAGGACTGGGAAAAAAATCACATGTAATGCCATATGTAATTATATAAGACATTACCGTTCTTTTTAACCGTGCAAAGTTTTTAAATACAACTGTAAATTAGCATTTAATTTGAATGAATTTTATACACTTAATTACATTAAATCACATATTTGCTGGAAAATTGCTCCCAATTATTAAAACACACAAAAACAATGAACAGACATTTTAAAAGGTAGTTGTTTAAAAGTAAAATGTAATATTTATGCAAAAGTGCACAAGGGTTAAAGACACACATATAGTAAAAACCAAGAATAAAAATAATTGGAATACATATAATAGAATAAAAAATATATATTAAAAATAATAGTTTAGCTTTTTACCATGCATAATACTAGCATATTGACTGTTTATTAGTACTTATACAGCAGATATTAACCCCTTAATCTACATGACCATATTTCAGATCCCTTACTCCTTCCCCAAACCAATACTTACACTTACTAACTATTAACAAGTTGAAAATTAGTAGTTTACAGAGGCGAAAGTTGCAGTTAATGCTTAATAAGAACTGGTCCTTAAAATAAAGTGACAGAATTATATTATTATGATTTTTATTATATATTTCAGTTAGTTGCCTGCATTTGTCATTTTAAACAAGTTTAACTTGGTGTACTGAAGTAAAAAAGGAATACAAACCACAAAAAACCAAACACACCAAAATTGTTTCATTAAATAAAATAAGAAAAGAGCATAACTTTAGAAAACAGTAAGAAATAAACAAATGATACTAAAATGACATTTTGACCTACTGACAAGTGATGCCCATATCTACGTTTAATTTGTTTTTGTTCCGTATCAGAGTATTTTTTAACACATTCTATTTCCAATCCTAATTTTAACATTTTAGTTCCTTTTTATATCTTTAGACTAAAAATCCATAGAGATACTGTATCCTGTGTGCTCTTGGTTACTGAGATAATGTTTAGCTGGGAACCCTCACAACACTCCAAGCGTGCCAAATATGTGAACTTTGTGTATGTTCACTACAAATGCTGTACTGCTCATGTTGAACTTTTCTTTCTTGTATTTTAAGTGGTAGCTTCACTCAGAAGACAAAAGAAGGCACTTGTGTTGTTATGCTGATTACAAGCCGTCAGACGCTGGTCATGTCTGCGGCAGACTCCATCAAAGAGGGACACTGTGACATAAGTCAGATAAAAGAGAAAGGACAAACCATGACAAGACGAGGGGAGAGTGAGGCTCTGTCCTCTTCTGTGGCTGTGTGAGCTTTTTGGTGACAACAGCCAGACTGTTTGGGGAATATCAACAGATGGAAGGCAAACACAGTGGAGCTCTGTTCTAGAGGAACAGAGTCGCAGTAATCGCACTGGCCCTCGTCCCAATCTATCCTCTAAACTTACAGTCACGGCCAAGCATTATAACCAGTGTCAGCTTTGACTGACTGTGAGCTTTCTCCTTAAATAGTATTAACCTAGCAATGGATGGGAAAAAATGTAGAGGCTAAAAAAAAAAAAAAACAGCTGCATGAGATAAAGAATGTAATCCGTTTTGTTATCTCTGTGTAATTTATTGCAGTACTTCACTGAAACAGGAAATGCTACTGAGTGCTTTTGAAAAGTTACTGCTCTACAAATCTAAGTGGATTTTCACAAAGTGAACAAAGAAGAAACCCATCAAATTAAAGCAATGAGCATTAATTAACTCCCATAATAGTACAATAAGCATCATTTCAAAACAAACATGTTCAGCTAACTTCAAGAGGTTTGAATGATTTGTTCTCTTCAGTCACAGTGCTCCCATTTGGATTGGTTTGTCACACAAAGGCATCTCATGGCTTCTGAAGACTTGCTACCGGCATGTGTTTAAAACTTGCAAGTCTGTATTCATTAAGATAACATGCAAAATAGTGAGTAACACAGTCTTTTTCAGAATTTGTATTGGTTAATACCATTTAAGATGTGTTTACACGTGTGCTTGCTATTATAACAACAATGTATTATTCCTGATTTCCTTCCCTTCCGCATCTTGTTTTTATGCATCCCTCCTCCTTCCCTTCTCTGCCCCGTCTTGCGGGGGGCATGCAGGGTCCCAACCAGAGGTTGAGCTCTGCCCTCACGAGGGTTCAAATCACTAGGGCTCGCCCCCCGGACAGCACGCCAAACTCGCTTACTATCGTATTATGAGGAAGCGCAAACTCGTGAAATATTATTTCATTTATTTACGGAATTTACTATTCCCTTAATTCTATTTTTTTTCTCTCCGATTTGTATTTATTTAGTTATTCTTTCTGCATTTTTACTTTTTAATTACAGCATTATTTAGTACTGTTTATATGTTTTCCTCACACACAATTGGCTGAGACTTTAGATGCTTTCAGATTGTATCTAAGGACTTTTGGTGACAGCACTGTAGGCAAAACCTGAATGACACACACACAGACACTTTCTCTTTCTCACTCCCACTGCATCTTTCACTTTGTTATAAATATACCAACTCATACACACTGTATATTTGGAGAACTTACCCTGAAAAGAGGCAAGGGGGCTGTTAAACTACCGAAACAATGCTAATGGAAAAAGCACCATGATTTCCATGTGTTAACATAGTCTACATGTGTGAAATGTTCCAAACCCACGCGTGTGAGATTTGAGGCAAAATTAAAAAGTGTGAAATGTACTTTTTAGCTGTCACGCCATAGGCGTGCCCTTGCGTCTTGTTTGTTGTCTTTCTGCTCATGTCTTTGTTGATGTTCAGTTCCACGTGCTTTGCTGTTTGTTTTCATGCCATTTCCCCATGTGCTCCTCTCATTTGTATCCCCGCCCTGCTCATCATTGTCTGATCGTCTGCCAGCTGTGTGTCGCAGGTGTCTTGTCTTTAGTCTTGCTTGTCTCTGTATAAATATCACACCTCATGTCTTGTTTGATGTCTAATTTTGTGTTCCGTATTGCTCTCTGCATTTTCCTTTGTTTAGTTGTTTTTCAGTTAATAAATGTTCCTCGTTTCATTCTAATCTTGCCTCCGAGTCTTGCCTGGTTCAAGGAAGCGGGAGCGCGAAACATTTAAGCCGCTTTGTGACAGAACAACCAACCGCGACGAGAGATGGCGTTCATCCAGCGGCTCGCTGAACTCATTCACCGGAAACCGGCGTTCGATGGATACATCGATCAGTTTCACAAGCTCGCTGCACAATCACGTCCCAGTGACACAGAGATCGTACGCATGTTCCTAGATGGCGCAGCTTTTCTCCAGGGCTCTATCATCCCAGAAATCACGGGTCTTCCCTGGCGACAGGCGCTTTAATGACGTCTTTAATGACGTTCCGGGCTTAGGGAGGATCCAGGCTTTGTCATGTCGACACAGCACCGAAGATGCAAGATACATCAACCGAGCCGTGTTATAAAGCTTCGGTTTTGGTTCCAGTTTCGTTTTCGCGGCCGGGAGAGCCGTGTTTAGCCCAATCAGTTTAGCCAGGAGCAGGAGCCACAGCCAGGAGAGCTGCTGTGATCTGGACCCACTGTGGCCAGATATGCCAGACCCGCTCTGCAATCCTGATTCGGAGTGGCCGGATCCGCCATCACCTCTTTGCGATCTGGACCCTCTGTCGCCAGTTCCACCTGACTCGGTTGGCCCTATTGAGTCACTTGAACCCTGTGAGGACTGTGAGGCCCCTTGGCCCAAGCCGCCTAAGCCTGTGTGTGACTCAGAGACTCCGCCAGGTCCACCAGTGGCTGCACCTCTGGAGATGTCGGTCCCAACTGTAGAATCTCCAGAGATTCCATTGGTGGCTGCTCAACCTTTTGAAGCCTCAGAGTCACTGTCTGGTTGGCCAGGAGGGGACCAATCGCAGCCTGTTCGGTCCAGGAGGGCGCTGTCACAGCCTGTTTGGTCCAGGAGGGCGCTGTCACAGCCTGTTTGGTCTAGGAGGGCGCTGTCACAGCCTGTTCGGCCCAGGAGGGCTTTATCATTGCCTGTTCGGCCCAGGAGGGCATTATTAGTGACTGCTCAGCCCAGGAGGGCATTATCATGGACTGTTTGGCCCAAGAGGGCATTATCTTTGCTTGTTCGGCCCAGGAGGGCATTATCATGGACTGTTTGGCCCAAGAGGGCATTATCGTTGCTTGTTCGGCCCAGGAGGGCATTATTATGGACTGTTCGGCCCAGGAGGGCACTGTCATTGTCTGGTGAGCCCAGGTGGGTCTCTCTGCCACCCGCTCCGCTATATTTTTGGTGAAATCTGAGAGCTTTCTGACCCTGCATAGACTGCAAGACAACTGACACATTGAAGGCCAAGAAAGGTAATAAAGAAAGCATTAAAATAGTTCAATAGTTCTGTGTCAAGACTTTAATGCACATTCAACATTTCATCTTTGGGTGAACTATCCCCTAAATTTAAAAAGCAAATAAACATACCCCAAAGCTCTGCATTACCACTCTTTGCACTTACCATAAACTGACAGACAAGCCATCGCGCTCTTAATGCCCTCTGGATACGCGTGAAACTCGCAGGTGTAACAGCCCTCATCCTCTGTCTGAGCCTGTTGTATGGAGAGCTTGGACTGCCCAAGTGATGGATTTAGAGTGATCCGATCCTTAAAAGGGGTCTCAATGATGGGTCTGCTATTAACATAAGAAGCAACAGTGGCTGTGTCCCCTTGCTCCGCTGTTTTTTTCCACAAAACCTGCCGGACTCGTTTACTGAGAATATACTTGCACGAAAGAGTAACAGGCTTTCCGCTCACAACTGTTTTATTCTCCACCATTTCCACCGTTGCTGAAAGAAATAAAAAAAAAAAGTAAAGAGATTTTGCATGCTACAAGTAGGAACGTTCATCTAAAACAGTCGTTTACTCATAGTGGTGGTAAAAGTTTTGGTGACCATTGACTATTTTTTTGAGAAAAATATGATCTCAAAATATCTTGTTTCATGTTCCACATAATGTAAAATTTTGGGTAAACTATCACTTGTTTACAGGTTAATAGAAAATGTGCAACACTAGAAATTAGCATACACTCATCATCTTCAGATGTTAGGCTGATAAAAATTTACTTATCACAAACCCAGTGTCAGTTTTTATCTGATGTAGAGTCTTGTGGTTTTCGTGATAGTTTGTTGTCAGTTTTTTAAGCAAAAGAGGCCAGGCAGGAAAGTGGTTCTCACCACTTCCTGTTGGTGGCACTATTTATAACTTTATAACTATGTTTTGTGAGCACAATGTGATAACCATCAATAACAGCCACTCATCATGAAACCATTATAGTGCGGGTCTAAAAAATTGCATTTCCTTGCAGTCCTTTTGATGAGTAATTCATATTTCTTCTAAGTTCATAATTTCAGATCATCAGTGAGGAATAATATCAAGAGCATAGAAAGTCTGAAAGTGATGGCCAAGCCTCACCCGTAAGTGAAAGACAAGTCTTTCCTCTCTGCAGTCCGGTTGGGTACACATCAAAAAGACACTGGTAGCAGCCCTCGTTGGCAGGTGCAACTCTTCTGATAGTGATGACGCTGGTGTGAGCTTGCTGACCTGCGGTTCGCTGTGAAAGCTCCACTCCATTCACTTGGATGACGTGGTCGTACTTATCAGGCTGGTAGTGTAGCATTGTTTCATTTGTCATGTCTACCCACCGCACTTGTTTTAAGGCCTCTCCTGCCTCTAAGGTAATATTGCAAGCCAGCATGAAGGGTTGACCAGTTACAGCCTCCAGATGAGACGGTGCAAGGACCTTACCTAACACATATCAAAAAAACTATTTGTGAATATTAGAATAATATTTAACAATGATTTGAAAGAGCACATGGGTGTTGCGTGTTGTGATTGTAGTAATGAGAATTGACGAAGGCTATATCAAAAAAGTGCTTTTAATTTCCAGAGAGTGGCTACAACACACGCATCACATTCATACAACATTTATCACTGAGAAAGGGATAACTAAACAGACAGGGTATATAAACACACAGACATAATGGGCAGAACAGAAAACAGCTGGGGAACACAGAGGGAGACTAATTAACTGATAATCACATCAAGGACAGGAACT
>JAUMHQ010000044.1:6153393-6166190 GCA_032361165.1 Enteromius paludinosus | reverse complement strand
TTAATGCCATAGATTTGCCGCCATAGATATATTGGGTTTGTCGTTTAGGCACGGCACCGAAATGAGGCACCAACATCTGATTCGGTTCGGTACATACCGGTTACTTTGGTACCGGTGCCATAATGGTTACTCGATGGGGAAGATTATCAGTGAATGACGCGATCTTGAATTTTATATCTCACACAAAAAAAGATTAAATACTGCCTTTTTAATGTATTATACATCGAATGTTATATAACAATAATAATAATTTTTATTATGTATATATATTTTAAAGTAATGAAGATATTTGTTAAAATTTCCATGACAACAAATATCAGATGAGATAATTTTACTGTTTAATTTTGTTAAAAAATTAAAAAATTAAACCAGCTTTTTATCTTGAGGAATAAAAAAAAAAATTTATATATACTGTATGTATATATATATATATGTATATATGTGTATATGTATTAATGTGTATATATATGTGTATATGTGTACATGTATATGTGTGTGTGTGTGTGTGTGTGTTTGTGTGTATACAGTGAGTATGGAAAGTATTCAGACCTCAATTAATTTTTCACTCTTTGTTATTTTGCAGCCATTTGCTAAAATAATTTAAGTTAATTTTCCCCCTCATTAATGTACACACAGCTCCCCATATTGGCAGAAAAACACAGAATTTTTGACATTTTTGTAGATTTATTTAAAAAGAAAAACTGAAATATCACTTGGTTCAAAGTATTCAGACCCTTTGCTGTGATACTCATATATTTAACTCAGGTGTTGTCCATTTCTTCTGATCATTCTTGAGATGGTTCTACACCTTCATTTGAGTCCAGCTGTGTTTTATTATACTGGTTGAACTCAGTGTAGCCACACACCTGTCTATATAAGACCTTACAGCTCACAATACATGTCAGAGCGAATGAGAATCATGAGGTCAAAGGAACTGCCTGAAGAGCTCAGAGAAAGAATAGTGGCAAGGCACAGATCTGGCCAAGGTTACAAAAAAAATTCTGCTGCACTTAAGGTTCCTTAGAGCATAGTGGCCTCCATAATTCTTAAATGGAAGACATTTAGGATGACCAGAACCCTTCCTAGAGCTGGCCGTCTGGCCAAACTGAGCTTATCGTGGGAGAAGAGCCTTGGTGAGAGAGGTAAAGAAGAACCCAAAGATCACTGTGGCTGAGCTCCAGAGATGCAATCGGGAGATGGGAGAAAGTTGTAGAAAGTCAACCATCCACAAATGTTTACCATCCAACTTGACAGAACTGGAGAGGATCTGCAAGGAAGAATGGCAGAGGATCCCCGAATCCAGGTGTAAAAAAATTGTTTGCATCTTTCCCAAAAAGACTCATGGCTGTATTCGATCAAAAGGGTATTTCCACTAAATACTGAGGCTGAGCACTTAGGACCATGTGATATTTCAGTTTTTCTTTTTTAATAAATCTGCAAAAATGTCAACAATTCTGTTCTTCTATCAATATGGGGAGCTGTGTGTACATTAATGGGGGAAAAAATTACTTAAATAATTTTAGCAAATGGCTGCAATATAACAAAGAATTAAAACTTTAGGGGGGTCAGAATACTTTCTGTACCCACTGTATATATATACATATATATATATATAATATGATTATTTATTTTAAGTGTATTTAAAACAAGTGTACTCAATTAAGTAACCAACGTGATTTTTCTAGTAACATGCAGGAGTTGTCCTTTTATTTATTTTGGATATTCTTATTTGTTGTTGACCCTTATGTTCTTGTCCAGTTGGTTGTAAAAATTGCACCCAAGTCTCTAGGCCCTTTTTAATCTGTTCTCTTTTTAATCTGTTTAAACACCACTTCAACATTTTTCACTCATACATAAACTTTCCTACACAGTATGTATTGTAAGAAGATCGAAAACTGTTTATAGTCCTATTAGTGCTCTCCCTTCTGGTCAGGATACTAGCTGGGTGGTCTAGGCATGCTTGCTCTTAAACATGCTTTTTCTCCTTTATTTGTAGTGGAAAATGAAGATGAGGCAGAGAGGGTGCTGTTTTCATATGGTTATGGTGCAAACATTCCAACAACTGCTAAGAGAAGACTGAAGCAAAGGTGAAGTCTGAGGAGGTCACTTGTCTTTGAAAACCAGAAGCTCATCTTTGTGTTTACTTACTGTTTTCATGTCTGCGTGACTCTAATCATAGGTTTCTGAATGTGTGTGTGTGTAGTGTTCACTTGGCACGCAGGGTTCTGCAGCTGGAGAAACAGAACACACTGCTTAGGAGAGACCTGGAAAGACAGACGGCACACAGCAGTCAGATCTCTGAAGAGGTGCTGAATTTCACTCTTTTGACAAGAATGCAGAAACACACACTGTACCTGGGTGGGTGGGAGTTAAAATGATTGGCTGAAAAAAATCTTTCTTTCACTGGTCTCTCAAAGCCAGTGTCTCAATAGCAAGGACAAATGTAATCTGGAAGCAGCAGTCAGTCACATATATTTTGAATTTCATCTATCTGCACATGCATTCCCCATGCTCATGTTGTTCCAAACCATAAGCGTTCAAGTCTTAAAAATGGCCAAAAAAACAAGCAAAACTATTTGAAATATTGAACATGTACTCAGTTTTCATACAAGAAGCAGTCTGTAGAAGAAGAGATTTAGTGATTTGTGAATGAATCAGGTTTATTTAAGTCATTATGTTCATTTAGTTCTCAAAACTGAATTGTTCTTGAATGATTTTTTCATGAAAATGAGTAATCTGGTAGCTTAGTGAGGCATTCATGACAGTTAATAGCGCACTGGATGGGAAGATTATCAGTGAACGGCATGGTCTTGAATTTCTATTTCCCACACACACACACACACACACACAAAATATTTTGTACGTTTCTTTTTAATTCCATGGAAGAAGAAAAAAACTTTTGGAACAACATGACAACATGTATTTGTTTAATTACAGTAAATTCTGAAACTTTTCCTTGCTGAAAAGTTATTTATATACAATAAATAAACTGCACGAAAATACAATCTTAACAATAAAGGTCCTTCACAATGCGGTGGAAGAACCTTTTTGTCTAAATGGTTCCAGAAAGAACATTTAAATGAAATGTATTGTAATAATCATAAAATGTCTCTGTTATATTCAACATGCATTAAGAAAACATGTTAATTTCAAGTACTCGTATCACTGACAGTAGTAGTACAGCCAGGGGCGCTGCTAAGGATTTTGGGCCCCATGAAAAGAATCGTAGTTGAAAAAAACGTAGTTGCAGCCCTCAACTGATGTTTATGTTGTCATGTTTTGTTTTGGCCTGAAGCACCACCCTCCATCTATCTCCCAATCACAAAGCCAGTAGTGTTTCGGCATCCAGGTTGCCTGCTTGGGAGAAAATACAGTGCATTTCATTGAATTCATTGTCATGTTTCTTCGTTCCTGTTGGTGTCGTCAATCATGGCAACCTGAGTGTGCATCAAGTCTGAAAAGGAGGGGCTGGGTGAAAAACCCCTCTCCATTATTTTGAATTTGGACTGCAATACCTAGTTCAACCACAAGATGTCAATTCTACATTCGGTTCCTTACAAAAGGTCCTTTGTGGAGAAAGACGGTTCTTCAGATTATGAAAAGGTTAGAAAGAGTCTTTAAAGACTAAATGGTTCTTCTGTGGCATCGCTGTAAAGAGCTTTTGAAAAACTTTTTAAAGAGTGCAGTTCCAATGTATGGAAAATAATTTTCTAGTGGGACCAGATGGTTTATTAGTTTTTGGTAACACTTTATTTTGATAGACATTCTACTAACTATAATTACCTTTGCAACTACATGCCCCTAACTCTCAGAGTAGACTGTTCAGGTTTAGAGTTAGTAGAATCAGTTAACACATACTGCAAAGTTTCTAATAGTCATGTATTATGTTGTGAATTCACCAAAATAGATGGTTAGAATAAAAATAAATATACGATTGAAATAAATGTTACTGAATGTTAATACATTTTAATAAATGTTAAATCTTTAAACTGGCTATAGCATTGCAAACTGCAAAGTGTCTTGTAGTCCTAACTGCCTTTCGGTTTTCTATTTCATTCAAAATCCGTTCTATTTGCATATGTCATTATGGTGAACTCCGGGTCAGAGCTCAAACAAAACCACAATCAACCGTCTTAAAATGGCGAGTGAAAAATAGTTTGGAATGCATTTTGAAATATTGTAACAGAAGACAGAGAACCACATTTACATTTAACTTGGCACAATATCTGCTTTCTGTTTTTGAGTCCCCTCTTTAAATCATCATTGTATTATGTTTGCTTTTAGAGATATTCAGTAACTTCAGCAGCATTTTTGTTAGTTCAGAAGGTCAGTTGTGCGGTTTCAAAAATAGCAGAAAGTACTACAGACTGTAACAGAAACATTCAAGGATCAGCTTTCATTTAAAATAGTGCTTTGGAAAGTCCAACTTCATGCTTTATATGCATTTATTCTCTACTCAACTGTGATAAACAGCTGTAGGCTGTTTGTAAGAAAAAAGAAAAAACTGTAAAATTCTTTTAATGTTGACAGATACATTTTAGATTTCATCACCTATTTGTTCCCTCTTGAATAATCCTTTAATGTGCAAGCAGATCTCTATAAAGTGATCAAAAATTGAACTGTGAATATAAAGAATAATATACAGAGATTATATTCCCTTTAAAGTGACATGCAAATCGTCACTGGTGAGTCATTATTTTGTCAAAACCTTGGGAAAACAAAGGAAAGGAACAAAAGGTAGCCTAATTAAAAAATTAATTGGCTGTCTATTAGAGAACAGTGATCTCAATCTCTTACCTAATTCATACAGCTTAGTAAAAATGTAATCTTTTGTGGTTTAATGTTGCTAAAAACATTGAAACCTCAAAATCACAAAATGTATTTATTTTTAAAATGTTAAAATACTACATATTGTATGCTAAACTATACTCTATGAATGTCTCTTTAAATGTACTGAACCTGCAAAAAAAGTTCAGTCTTTGCACTTTTGAGCTGTTAGTTGTCATTTAGAACACATAATTGGTTTCAGCAGATGATTTAAAGCACATCAGCTGCTTATTACTCAGAATGTATCCTGCGATAAAGGAAGTGCTTGCTTAGTGAGTAGTCATTAATGTATAGTGCTTGTGATAACATGCATAGTATTCACTGGAACATAAGTTAACAACAGCCTCACTGTGATAGCAGAATCATTTGTCTTGTCTCGTGTTCAGACTTACTCATGCCCACAGATTAGATTGTATTGTCAACAGTGATTCTCTGTCTTAATTCTTGTTCAGTCCAAGTCTACAAACAAAACATAGCAGCATGCTTTTTAAATATGCAACCAAAATGTTCCATATGTTCAAAACAGCACTATTTACAATGGAAAACACTATCAGGAGTAGGGCTGGGTGTCGTTAAAAAAAAATCCGATACCTTGAGTTCAATACCGGTTCCTGAACGATACCTTTTTCGATACCAATGTTACGAAATTAGTTTTAACAACATTACATCATCTCAAAAAACACTTTTTTTCAGCTTGTTGACTTCTATACCGACTCAAAACCTGAGCCACTGCACGGAAAAAAAAATATCCAACACAATGAATCAGGGCAAATTAGTTTAAAAAAAGTTCAAATAGTTTTCAGTTCACACATCTGTTATGATAGCTGTACACTAGTGCATTATTATTTATTCTTACAATAGCCTTATCATTTTTTCCAATCTGAAAATTGTGTGTATTTAAATTTAAGGCATAAAACATTTGCCTTTTAACTAATGAAGATTTCATTTTATCGTTGGAAAATAAAGGGGATTTTATATTACGGTTTAAAACACTGAAGAAATACTGTTTTAATCATTTTTGTAGCAGCCTATGATGTACATTCTACTGAACGATAGTAATATATTTCTGCTGCCATGTCCAAACCGAACTTTTATTTTGACGGCTTGCCATGAATACCTGTACAGTTCTGTGCGTACATGATATGACCATAGATTTACTCAAATGAAACGGTCAAATGCTCTTGAAGTAACCCTCGGAGCAGTTCTGGAGATGTTTTTCATGTAGCCTACTGTATTTATGTCTTTATTTAGAGAGACGCAAGACGTCACGCACGTCAGGGGGTATAGTTGGGTATGTTTAGAGATATGTAAAGTGTGTGGAGTTTGTGCATCTCTGTAATACCAGTGTATATACATGGTAACTCCTCAGGAACTGCCCATTTAATATAAAGTACATTCTGGACACCAACCACAATTTATATGTAAAGCCTAATTTTCTGCCCGCTGCTGTGTGACATCAGAGTAATTACATGCTAAATCCATAGCAATTGTCTATTTAATATAAAGTGTAACACTTTATTTACCAAAAAGTGCTGTTAGTCCTGTTACACATTTGTACTTTCATTACCAAAAAGTGTTGTTACCCATGTCTTGTTACACATTTGTACTTACACACACCATTCTGAGGATCGTTACATGTGTGTAGTTACAGAAATATTACAGCTGTAGATACTATGTACTGGTGTGTACTTACACTGTGGTTACATACTAGATACACATCTAGTTACTATGGAAGTACACAGGTATTAGGGACACTTAATATAAAGTGGGACGTTAGATTGAATGTGGTATGATTAAAAGGAAGTCTGTGTACTGCAAAATAACGGTAAAGCATACAGTGTAGTCTGATACACGATCAAACAACTCTTTCAATGAATCATTAAATAAAAAAAAAACAAATTTCTGGTTCGAGTCAGTCTCATGACCAAACCAACTGAATTTTGAGCAGTTACTGAATCCACATCTGACTCACTCTCTGATCTGTGAGTCATTATTTTTTGGTTAATGTTAAAGTATGTTTGTGATCAATCGGGTGTGGGGGTGTTCATGTAGGAATACATTGAGAGCCTTGGAATGACAAAAACATTAATATAAACTAGGTTTTTGACCTTCATATGGTCTTGTTAGATGCGTTTGAAAACAAAAAAATACTTTCCTTTGACTTTTTGCATTCATTCTAACTTTGTTTAGTCAGACTCAGCCCCAATAGCATCAAACCCCCATCCTTATTGCAATGTTCAAAACAACCAATTCTTTGATCAACCCATATTTAAACGTTCCTATTCTGAAAGAAGAAAGGCACCCTAACAGTGTGGATCAAAGAACAAACTGAACAAACATCAGCTGTAGTCTGCTCTACATCTGAATAATCAATGGGTTATTAGTTATCATTAATTTTCACCCCTTTTACAAAATGTTTTTTCTTTGTTTTTTTACAGTCACCAGAAGTGATTTTTACTTTCTATTCATCAGAGAATAAAAAAATGTAGAATGTAGAAAATACCAGAATGTAGCGGTTTCCATGAAAATAGTACACTTATAATAATACGAAATGTCTTGCACCAAATCAGCATATTATTTAATATAATGTTTTGTTGTTGTTTTAAAGTTGTATTTATAGTTTACAATATTACTGTTTTTCTGTATTGTATATCAAAGAAATTTGATAAGCATGAAAAAGCTATATAAAACATTACCAACCTTTGAAAAGCGGAGTATATCTGGGCCATTAGTCTAGATTAGGCTTTCCAATATGCATAGAAATAGACTTTTGAATATTTAGACTATTAAATATGCATATCCAGTGCATATTTAAATTGGGAAGTCTTAGTCCTTTTGATCAGTCCAAAGCGCAATGGTCAACCCAATTGTAGTTTGAGATTTTACAATGTTAGAAACATACAGGAAAAAATTTAATATTGTGTAATATTGCAGTGTAAAATAAAAATTTTCTATTTTAATATACTTTAAAATCGAATCTATTCCTATGATTAAAGCTGAATTTTCAGCATCATTACTTTATAATTCAGTGCCACATTATCCTTCAGAAATTATTCTAAAATGCAGTGCTGCTTAATATTTTTTGGAACCTTTGTAAAAAAAAAAAATTAGGATTCGTGAATGAATAAAACGTTAAAAAAGAAGAGCATTTATTTTAAATGGAAATAATTTCTAACAATGCACAATAAAGTTTGGGGTCAGTAAAAAAAAATTTTTTTTTCATTTGAAAGGAATGAAAACTTTTATTCAGGAAGAATGTGTTAAATTAATAGGAAATGATGGTAAAGATTAGATATTATTAGAAAAGGTTTATATTTTAATAAATGCTGGTCTTAATAACTTTTCATTCGTCATAGAATCCTGAAAAAAAATATTCCAAAAAAAAAATATTAACCATACCATAATTATTAATTCAAATAATAAATCAGCATACTAGAATGATTTCTGAAGGATCATGTGACTATCATGTGAACTAGAGTGATGACTGAAATTCAGCTTAACATCACATAAATAAATTATGTTTTAAAGTATATCAAAATAGAAACATATTATTTTAAATTGTAAAAAAAATTCACAATATTACTGTTTTTCCTGTATTTTAATCAAATAAATGCAGCTTTAATGAAAATAAGAAACGTCTTTAAAAAACATTCCAAATCTTACTGTTTCCAAACGTTTGACTAGTAGTGTAAATATATATGCAATTCATATAATAAATTTACAGTAAATCTCATTTACAGTAAATCCTGACAGCTGGGCAAAATAATTTGAATCGGCTTTTAATAAAGAGACATCACAAGCCTATGCTTGTTCCTCTTTGTCCTCCCACACCACAGTTTAACCCTGGTACACTCTGTTCTCGACCTAAAGTACTATGATTCATGAATAAATTAACACATCCAATCTTTTAAAAAGCGGTAATAATAGATAATAATAGAGGTAATAATAGATGTCACCAAGGTACTTATCATTGTCCTATTAGGAAGGTGCTGAGACGTAAAAGTGCTGAGCATTTTCTTTTTGCATGATCATATTTTCTAAAACACTAAGCTATTAGAAAAATGGCCAGAGGGAGAAAAACGTAATTGCATCGTTTAAAACAACCCATAAAAATCACTTGATGTATATGACTTGCTTCACAGACATAACACTGGAACTTTTCCTTTCATTGGCATTTAAAGCTGCCATAACAAGATCATAGCAGACCGTAACTGTCATGCTTGATGTTCTCACAAAGCACCTGAAACATCGATGTGTTGATATACTGTATTTGGGCCTTGCGTTCGTGTCGTGTTTACATATATCACGTTTCTCAGTCACGTGTTTCATCCTTTTTCGGAATGAAGTGTTTGCCCTTTTCTTTTGCCCTATCAGATGCATACTTGGGCTTACCCTCAGCCAATTGGAAGAGCCGTTGAGCAGTGTTAATGAGGTTACCGTGAACTTGGCCTCCGCTGTTAGCAAACAGACTTTTACAGTGTCAGACATGACTGATTGGCACTTTGTATGTCTTTGTAATTCACTGAGGATGAAGACCAAGTTTTCTTTACAGAATTCCTTTAGATTGCTCATTTAGCCACCCACACAGTGGAAGCCTCTGGTTGCCTGCAGACTTTAAGAGCCCCACCCTGCCACAGCAGCCCAAAGATAGCAAGAGCTTACCTGTGAACTGGTCCACAAGTCATCTTTTGCCATGCTCTATATCTTATCACCCTTGACTGTCGCTGACTGATGGCTTGACATAATAACAATGCCAGAGGGGATTAGAATTTATCAGTTAAAGGACTGTACTTTTAAGATGTATACTTTTAATGAGTATGACCAGTTCTTGTATGTCTTGAGTGTCAAATGATCCCTCATAAATCATTCTAATATGCTGATTTGCTGCTGAAGAAGAGACATTTATGTTGAACAAACTTGAAAGGTTGTGCTGATGATTTATTTATTTTAGTTTTTTATAAACAAAACAAAAATCAATTGAACATTTATTTGAAATAGACATTTATGTATTTATTTTTTTAATTAGAATTTCTTTAATAAAAGAAGAATTTGTCTTTACGTTTTTGAGCAGTAAATAAAAGACCATCAGCAGAAAGTGGAATAGTGACATGGGTTTAATGTTTGCAGCGTCAGAATTTATTTAGTAAATGCATTTCCATCTCCCAATGTTCACATTATTCTTTTATGCAAGTTAAAAACCACCTCAACTCTTTTATTTTTTTGCAAAGTAAGGGATTTTTTGCCATCTCCATCACCCGTTTTTTAAGCAGTGCTTCAAAATGCTCATAAAAACACATCATAACAGCTGTTAAGATACTGTTACATCATCCATCATTATAAAATAATACTGTAATTATAGTCACACTTTATCTTAAGAATAATATTTATATTTATACTATGACTTTTACCTCAAACTACTATATTGCTGCTTTTGAATTGTAAGGTTACCAAAGTATTATTACTTTCTTTCAGTTGGAGGCAGCAAACCAGCTTCTTCAACAGGCCCAGCAGCCACACAGCTACCTGATTGAGACCGTGCGACAGAGAGACGCTCAGATCCAAACGCTGAAAGAACGTCTCACGCGATTAGAAGAGGAAGTAAGGTAAAGGGGAAGTAAATGATTATCACAGATTTATAGAAACATCCTGTTTTCAATACAACCGTACCATTTAAAATCTTTACAAAGCTTTTATTTTGAAACGATATAGGTGGAGTCGCCATACAATCGTTGCCATTGTTTTGTAACAATAGTCGCAACGGCTTCTGACTACTAATATGCACGTTCCAAGATATGCATTTGTATTGGCCGAGGAAAGGTAGTAGGCAATATCTTAAATCACTTAAATACCTTCCAACTCATTGAAGAGCAAAGGTAAAGCATCTGCCAATAAAGGTCAGGTTCCATCTGACATGACTGCATGTGCGTGCATGCATTGCTGGATGTTTTTTCTTGGCTCTTTCACATGTCAGTGACTGCTGTAATCCCGTACCTGTATATGCAAACTGTACAAGCAGGTTTTCTCCTGTAATAGTCTCTTTAGAGGTCCTCCTGGGGCTAATGTGAAAAACATGCAGATAAATTTCAGCATCCAGCAGATTTTTTTAAAAAGGCTACTTGTGGCTATGGGGTTGTTCTTGAATAAGGATAGTTTAGGAAAACTTTAGACCTGATGGAGAGGTTAGTCTCGGTGATAGTTGCCTGTTCATTGCAAACAGGTGCTGTGCAGTCAGTGAGGTGTATGCAATTCATTTATCGCTCATTGATTTCACATTAGCTTTATTTTTTTCTTAACTAGTTCTGTCAAGCCCTCCTGGTTGTGAGATTGTTCACAGCTCAGTGTTAATTCTGAAGAAAGAGGGAAATACCTTCAAGCTGACTATGTTTGTCAACACTCATTACTCTGCCGTGGGTTTGACAAAGATGTGCTTCGCTGAAATGCAGTTTTTGTCATGTGTGACCCTCAGTGCTTAATTTTCACATGAAAAGAAGGTGAATTTTCGACATGGGGTGGGGGTGGGGGGGGAATTTGATGTACAAACAAGTCTCACTCAGAAGGCGCTGGTATTTTCTACATATAATTACAAAGAAATGGCATGGAATTGAAATAGGAAATTTTAAAGTGTAAAGACTAAAGTGGTAAATCTAGAAATCAATTTTTGTAATGTGGACACGTTATCCTAAATGTATGCCGCTGGTTTTAACACATACATAAAGTGACAGTAAAATGTTATGAATTTTGTAAATGTGTGTTGCAAATGACTGCACAGGCTTGTCAGGACATCTTCTAAATACTTTTTAATGAATTTTTACAGTGCATTAAGGAAAGAGAAGATTACACTGCTGCAGGTGAAAAACAACATGGCAGCAGATTTGGAGAGACTTCTGAACCACAGAGAGGTAACTGTTGTGTCAGCTGATTAAAAGGAATGGCGCGATCCTTTAATTCCCTCTCTCTTGAAGTGATAATTTTAACTTATTTAGCCCAACGTTTCAAAATGGAATTGTGTTGATTTATTCATAGAGAAAATAGTCTAGAAGAATCTTAATATTGTGTCCTTGTTTATTTTATTATTCCTTTTCTAAATGTCGTAAAATAAACTGAACACAAAATTTAGGTTTGGATGTGTGCTTTGTTAGTTTGGCAGGAACGGTCTGTCCAAACCACACACACACACAATTGTCTTGGGTGGACGGAGTCATACACATGATTAAGCTGCAAACTTGTGATACATTCATGAAGCACTGTACATGAATCATTTTACAATTGCAGTGGCATTTCCATTGAGAAAAAAAAAATAAATAAACAAATGTATCAGTAATATGCTGAGCCTATATATCCACAAGGTGGAAATAACATGAGGATTTTTATTTTAATTGACATGATTGGCTCTTATTTAAGTGTTGTTACAGCAAAATAAAGAACATAGAAATCACTAATCAATCACTGACTAGCTTCTCAATAAATCTGGAGAAAAAAAGACCAGTTATTGTTTTGTGTTACAAGTCTCCATATGAGATACTAGGATTGTTTTTCGATGTACAACCCACTGTGACTGGCATACTGGGGAAGCACATAATTGACATTAACAAATCCTGATACTTTATCATGTTGGAAACACAGAAGAACATCCCCCACATGAGCTTTAGTCTGAGTTTTCCATAAGTCATTTTATACTGTTGACTTTGTAATGTCTGCCGTAGATTTTTTAAATTTAATTCTATATTTTATTATTGTATTTTTTCAAACGTACTGCATCTTACAATTATTCTTTTAAAGTGGAAGTGGAAGCACTTGGTTGCATCTTAAAGCAATTTAATGCATATTTTAGCAAACTGAAAATGAATAATTATTAAAATAGCACCACTTCAAGTAGGGCTGGACAATAATTTGATATCAATATATATCGCGATAGAATTTTTTTCAATAACGGTGATATGATTTTTAAACACATTTCCGATATTTCGATA
>JAUMHQ010000044.1:6136758-6147690 GCA_032361165.1 Enteromius paludinosus | reverse complement strand
TCTTTGCAAAGCAGATTGTGTTTGTTTGCAAAACGCTGAATTTGTTTGTTTAATTTTGGCACAAAAATAACTCCATACACACTCGGCTATTTCTGTTTAGTCAGTTGTGATTTTATTTAGTAGCCCGTGTTGCACTGCTGTCAATATTTAAATGCTAAAGGAAATGCGTAAAGGGGTGGACAGATTTAACTCAGTGTTTTGACGGGTTTGTTGCGCTGTACAGTAACAGCAGTAGTAAAGGTGTTGCCGTCTCACTTTCTCAGTGACTGTCAGAGTGAGGCCCCGCCCTTTCGGCTATACACATATATCCCGGAGCTCCGGGAACGGTGCGAAGCGAAACGGGACATTACTACCGAAAGCGCGCTCACATACAGGCACGGGTGTCGTTCCATGCACCAAACACTCAGCTCCCCTTCCTCAACGTCTATCAAAACACATCTTGCGGATCCTTTCTCCGTCACATCCACGGCTTTATGGCCGCCACGCTTCTTACGATGAGCGCTGCGCTCGCACCGGGACAAGATGACTTTCTCTCGCTTCTCAAACCCTCACTAACCGACGGCTTTCAGGATGACTCCTCTCTGTTTTCCTTTGAAACCAAGAATCCCGACACGGAAAGGAGCTTACCAAACGACTATTCTCAGGTAATTGTTCATCTCGGTTCTTTGAATGAAGCTTCGCCTTGTCGTTTTGCTTGAAATGTGACTGGATGCGTTAAAAATCAAATGTATGCATGCAGTGGTGTGAAAGGTGGGCCGTTGTAGATGATGCGGCAGGCTGCACGCCTGCAGTCCCATCAGCATCATGCCCCATGCATCAAGCGATTCTTTAATTTGAGGATATTTTTCTTTACTGTTCCATACAGAGATTTAATCTAGCTTAAAATAAATGTAACTTTAGAGTGTATTTCCTTAGCCCAACACCGCAAAAAAGAAATGAAAATGTTACATTAGTTATCAGATACGTGCAAATTTCGAATTTTGTCCACGTTCTAGATTTTTACTTTACTGTTTTCAATAAACGTACAACAATTGTCAAATTTAATACGCTACAAATCCACTTGGTCAGAAGTATTTCAGTATATTAGTTAGGGTATATGGCAATTTTAACAAATAATCTCTGCTTGTATTTTTATAACAACGGATCGCTCATTTCCATCAATAATTGATTGATTCTTTTTTTTATTTATCTAGGCTATTAAACATTTACACCAGGTCAGTTAAAAAAATGTAAGAAATGAAAGAGGATCAATTAATTTGATATCATGATTTGCATTTGGGTTTTTCTAGGTGTTATTACCTAAAAAATATTTGTAATTGTAAATTTAGGTTTATTTTTTGTTCTACGTTCAAAGTGAACCACCTTCGCAGTCTGTGTTCGCTACTTCAGTGCTAATGCAAATCTCAAAATGCAAACAAGCAATAGCCTGGGTGAGCGAGTAAATAAATAAATAGCCTACATAAACAAACATTGACTATAAATGTCATAATAGCCTGGTCAATAACGCCACACATAGGCTAGGCCTACCATAATATGAAGAATCACCGCGGCTCAAAATTTCGAAGTGCTTCATAGCATTCTCCAATGATCAAACAGTCGTATATTTCAGAAGGATTTGGTGATGTTTTGGGGATTTCCCCATGGCTGTAAATCAGGGCAGAGTCTGGGCTGGGTCGGGGAGCGCACAGACTCCTGTCAGTTGCTTGCAGTTGGTTTCTTGGCTACCGAACCATCAACAACTGACTCCTTCTCCTCACCCACGCGCGCCGCTCTCGCGCTCCTGAAACTTCCCAGCAACGCCGAGCCTCAATCTGAAAACTTGTGAAAGAGATACATGTCCGGCGAACAGCTGGAAGATCTAAATCCAGAAATAGCTATGTGTAGCAGCCGCGTAAAGAGCACTTAAAGAGCTCTGGCATTCCGAGTGTCTATGTATGCATGTGTGTGTTTTTATTTTCCCTCATGTTTATTCATCTTTTGACTCGGTAGATGTTACTCTCAGGAAGTAATGAATGAGTCTTGATTTATTATTTTCTGCTGATTACGGATTTGTGATAATTGGGAGGCATTTATTCGGAAAGGCTGAGCAATCTCTCCAGCATGCTTTCCACCTGTCAGCAAGTCTGTTTTGAGCTTGTGGTATGAGCGCTGTTTTACAGTCTGAGGCGGAATGTAGCAGAGACATATCGAAGAAGACTAAATGCTTTACCTCTGACTGCTCCGTACAGCAACACAAACGATTCATGATCTCGTATTGCTAAACACAACCACAGCTGTTAAACCTCAAGTTCTGATTTTTAGGGTTTATCTTGACTTTGCAGGTGAAGAATGTACTTTGCAGTTCAATCAAACAGTCGTGTTGCTAGTGCAGATATAACAAAAATAGATCAGTTTAACAAACAAACAAAAAAATCACGAAAAAAAAAAAATCATTATGGGTTAATAGGATTTAAAGACCTGTCTGTTAATCATTTAGCAGAAATGATTATCGGTCACACTTAGCCTGGCCGATAAATTGGTGCATCGCCAGATGAATAGATGAAGAGTTTACTTGCAAAAACAGTTAACTCAGGTTTTTTTTGTACAATGTTTTCATTATGTTATGTTTTTAATGGTTTATTGTGTTAGATGTATTGTGTGTGTGTCATTTTTTTATTTAATCAAAATAACCACACTACAATTTGATTGAGATTAATTGGAATGCATGATGACTTTTGAAAGTTGTTTTTGCAAATTGACTCGTATTTCATATTTAGTTATAAAATTTCTTTTTATATAGTAAGCTAAATGACTGTGTTCTGTAGTCCATCTATCATTTCAGCTG
Source organism: Enteromius paludinosus (assembly GCA_032361165.1). Classification (NCBI taxonomy): domain Eukaryota; kingdom Metazoa; phylum Chordata; class Actinopteri; order Cypriniformes; family Cyprinidae; genus Enteromius; species Enteromius paludinosus. Next base: position 6,144,866 of record JAUMHQ010000044.1, on the reverse strand, counting down.
AGTAAGCAGGGATGTTGGCCATTGTTGTAAGAGTAAGTGAATATTTGCATTCCTGCAAGCTTCTCTAAAAAATTTTTATGTACGCCGTGTCTGTGCTCGGCCAACACAAGCAGTCCCAGGAGATCCTGCCAGCTTTGCTGACAGAAGCAGCATGTGCAATATTCCAGCCGTTAATATTCTGCAATCTGTTTATCTTGTTTGCCTTTAATGGCCTTAACTACTGCATTCACAATCTTATTCTTCTCTCTCCTGCTCTGTAGGCTAAACTAGAGATGGATAAATATCTCTCTCCACAACCTGTGGCTCTCCCCGACCCAAAGAAGTCAAGACGAGAGAGCGTCTCTACAATGGACCACTTTTTCGGGGACGACCACGGTTCCCCCTACAGCATCAACATGAATGTCTTTCTCCCTGACATCGCTTATCTAAGAACGGGGATGTGCCGGCCAGCAAGGCCTTCGGTCCCCAGCCAGGTCAAAACTGAACCTGTAGCGGCGCCTTACTCTCATCCCGAGTGTCCTGTGAACTCGACCGGCCCCGTTTCATCCACGCTGCCCGACTTCACCAGCATCTTCAACACAAATTCCAATTCGGGTTCTGAAATCAGTGCCATGGACGATAACTCGGGGGTCTTTGTCAAGCAGGAGATGCAAGGCTTTGATATCCCGCAGGACGGCCCGCTCTTCCAGCTCCTCAGCTCAGAGCTGGACGTCCCGCATCAAGCCAACTCGCACTCTCACCCTCACGCTCACTCACAGATGCCTACTTTCCATGACCTGCACTTAGCCACCCAACAGACTGCTGCCAAGACATACTGTGGCATGTCCGGCTACCCTCTGGGCCCGGGCCACTTCGTGCATCCTCAGGGTCAGGCCCACTCGCAGCTCAAAATGCCCTATCTCCCCCCCTCGCCTCCCACTTCAGAACCTGGCAGTCCTGACAGACAGAAGGAACTGCTTCACAATCTGACACCGCCACCATCTTACGCCGCCACCATCGCCTCCAAAATGGCCGTCCACGCGCCCAGTCACCCAACACCCACCTCGACACGAGCTCCCATCACCGCCGGGTCCATGCCTGTCCGTTACAACAGAAGAACGAACCCAGACCTCGAAAAACGACGGATACACCACTGTGATTTTCCAGGTACGAACTAATGCGTTTAAACGAACCGGAGTCATGTCTCAAATTCACCATAGCCAAATTGACAAGACGCCGCTGTGTTTTCTGTGTTGCTTTATATTGCACTTTCTTCTTACTCGCACACTTCAATCCACTGTTAAATAATTCAGAGATGGCCAAAGCCTTTTAACCAGCGCTCAAAATGAATACCAGAGAGTTGACGTCAGGCTGATTGTTATTGAATCCTGTTGCATCAAATTGACTGGGCAAATTGTAAAACAGACAAGCCTCACAGTGCCATTAATAGTGCATTTACGCTAAGAAGCTGCATGTCTGAAGCGACGAGCTTCGCAATTAAGAACCCATCACTGCTTTACTTCACTGAGTGGGGTTTTACTGCTAACGACATGAGATGGGCTTTGGATTCCTAATTGGAAAAGAAAGTACACTGAAACCAAATAACAGGATGCTCTTATATGTGACTGTGGCGATGAGTGAACCAACTGATTTTGTGTTGGTGACTAAAAAAAAAAATCACTTTCTTGTCCTGCTGTTAATGCACCAGGCATTAAATGGTTTGTTTTATAATTTATAAGTGAAATGTGTGGCAGTTGCAGTATTATTTTAATAATTATTTTTGCTATCAAAAGCATTGCAGCTTTTTTAACTGTCAAAAGAAAAAAATCTGATACTGTTCATGTGTCAAGCATATTATTTGCAGTCTTTTAATATTAAATATTGTTTAATAATTTATGGATTATTTTAATAGATTTATTTTTAATCAGTAGCCTTCCAGCATTTTATATCTCTTAAGAGATCATGCAACAAACATAATAATTGCATTGTTTTTTAATACTTAATCTTTTAAATATTTAATCATTTTTATTTTTCTGCTGTAAATAAAAACACAGTTGTCATGCTGTTTAAGTATCAGAATAATAAAGCATTTTTAAAAATATATAATATATATATATATTTTTTTTAAGTAGTTTACCAAGATTTTTTTTTTATTTCTCGTCACAGTCGGGTCATAGTGTTTATGTGCCAAACATAACAGAATACTTACAATTTACATATTTAATAATATATATCATTTCTATTTTTATATATATTTTTTCCAAAAGCCTCCCATTTATTTATTTATTTATTTGTTTAAATCTCTCAAAGAATTAAAAAACCTTTGTCATGCTGCATGTATCAAGCATAATGATTGTGTTGTTTTTAATACTGATCATTTATAAAAATTAATTTGTAATTGTTTTAATAACTGATGTTTTAAGCAATAGCCTTTTTTTCAGTCTCTAAAAGAAGCTTAAAGCACACTCTTGTCATAATGTCCATACATAAAAGATAAAAATAGCATTTTTAGTACTTCAAATTTATCATTTGAATATTTTATCATTTACAATTATTCTATACATTTTGAACAACTTTTTTTGAACGCGCAAATGCTTACTGTTGTGAGTAACAAAAGCTGTTCTCTTTATTAAGGTTGTAAGAAAGTTTACACCAAGTCGTCCCACCTGAAAGCTCACTTGAGGACACACACTGGTAAGAGTTCCCCAATTAAAAATGGTTTTATTTATGCTGGATAAAGCTGGCCTCCTATTTTGGCAACTTTACTGTCATGTTGCTGGGCAGAAGTGCGTTGTTGGCATGCACATGCGTTCATTCTTGCACGCTGCCTGAAAGCTATCCTGCGCCGCTTCCTAATATGAGATTGCACCAAAACCAGGCCCAAATGCATCAGCAGGAACAGCCTATTATCCTTTTTGCACATCAGTTTATAACGTCCGGTATTCGAATGACCTCCTAGGCAACATTCGAAAATCCTCAGCAGAAAAACATTTTCGGTGTTATAGATATAGATTTAGTATCTAAATGGAAGTAAACAGAAGAGCAGACCTCACTTGACCCGGAGGAGTGAATATTAATACATTCTGGAATGTGGCCTTTGGTATGTGAACTTAATCAACTGATACACTACTGTACTTATCAGGCCATTTTCATTTTCAAGGTATAGAATTTATGTCTAATTACAGGCTCACACTGGTTGTAAAGCAGCATTATGATAAGATAACAACACCCACTCTTTTCTGAAAGACTTGACACGGCATGATTTAGCCTTTTTGACAGTGTTTGAATAATAGTAAATAGCTTGTCAAGCTGAGATTTACACCTAGTTCAAAATTTGTAATGACGTTTAGTTTTTTATTTATTTAGCAATTATTTATTTAATTTCCAATACAGGTTGGCTCAATTCAAAATGCACAAAATTACTACAAATAAATACACAAAGCTCACTAAATAATTTGCACTAAAATATTTCAATATTTTTGAACCCGTTAACTGTTGCAGTATTTGAGCGCAGGCCTTAAATTGTTATGGTTTAATCATTAATCGATAAAGTTTTGGATCACACAAATCAAAAAAAAAAAAAAAAACCTTGTAGTTGGTAGTGCACATTTAAGACTCATCATTCATATACCAAAATTAAGTACTATAACTTTTATAAAACCAACAACAACTACTACCCTGTTATCGTGCATAGGTATAATTAATAAACAGATAAACATCACCTCTATTTTATTTGATAAAGAAAAACCACACCATGTCCAGATAATCAGTGAAGATAAAACACAATCCAACCAGTCCTTGGAGAGAAGAGAGGGGCCTCAGGCAGACAACTCACAAGATGAGAGATCCAAACAAGTCATTACAGGATCCCTGTTCAGGGCTCTCCTCACAAACGTTAAGAGCTGAAGACAGGCACATGTTCTGACATTTAGCTGCTTAATTGTTTTTGAGCGCCGCACCTACTGCACGAGGCTGAAACAGCTTAACTTACAGTATCGCTCTTTATAGTCCATTTTCTAGCACTTCAAAGCCAATAGCCATGATAAATGATAACACTGGGATAATGTTTTCAGGTTGTTGTCGTTTGTACTGATATTTAAAGTAATGTGAATACATGAAAATCTAATTACTCAAAGCAGGTAATGTTTACAGTGCAAAAAACACATTATTGCGTTAAATGACACTTTCCTCAAAACCAAACATTCTGTCATCATTTACTCAACAACACACATTGCTCCAAACCTGTATGAGTTTTTTTTTTCTTTTGTCTAACACAAAGACCTTTGTTGGACCCCATTGACTTTCATTGTAGTAGTTAAAACATTCAAAATATCTTTTGTTCTCCACAGAATAATGAAACTCATACAGGTTTGAAATGACACAAGGTGAGAACATGTAAAAACATTAATAAAAATAATAATAATAATAAATAAATACAAATAATATTTATAATTTCCTTACTCCCAAGTTGTTCCAAACTAATTTTTTTTTTAAGTTACTTGCTACCGGCAACAACACTCTTCAAAATATATATATTTTTTGTATTCAACAGAAGAAAGAGTCTCATACAGGTTGAGAATCATTTAAGAGTGTTAACAATTTTGGGTGTACTGTCCCTTTAAAGACACAAAAATAAAGTCACAATGGTGATCATTCAAGAGCATGTCTGAATGTACAATTAGCATTTTTCTAATCAGCCATTGTCTATCCGGATACATGTGTTGAGCAAGCAAGAGTTTCCAAAAAGAAAGGAAAAAATAACCTTATCATCTTTAAAAAAACCTTCTAAACCCGAGTTCTAGACAGGCAAACATTATGCTGCTATTTATGGCCGGCTATGAGTTTAGTCTTGTCAGCTTCCACAAACATACCAAAATACTGAGATACTTTAATCTCAGAGATTGAGTTAAGTGAAGTTTATGTCCTCCACGCCTCTTAGTATATGTTTGTTATGGTTACTATAGTGATGACAGAGACTGCCCACACAGATTACTCATTTAGTATTACTAATGTATTAGTGAACAGAAACCAGTTAGTTTTTTTTAAAACTGTGAATGATAGTTTCTTCCGTGTCATGTTCGTGACTCCATGTACTGTACCTCACCAAACGTGCTGTCCATTGTTTTCTGTGTTCAGGTGAGAAGCCGTATAGGTGCACATGGGAGGGCTGCGATTGGCGGTTCGCTCGTTCTGACGAGCTGACACGTCACTTCAGGAAACACACGGGAGCCAAACCCTTCCAGTGCGCCGTGTGCAGCCGCAGCTTCTCTCGCTCTGATCATCTCGCCCTGCATATGAAGAGGCACCAGAACTAGACACCAAAACACACTATCATTATCATTATTATGCACTTGAAGTGATTATTTCTTTCTCTAAACCGCGACGAACCTTATAATGTTTAGGGTAATCTCCTTCTTCTCTCTGACCCGTCGAGAGCTGTAAACAGAAAAGCTTTTGACATCACCCTCTCTCTTTAGTAAGTATAGATCACATTTCCGTTAGGACCCTCCTCTCATTTCGACATTCTCTTTAATGCAAATAAGCTGTGTTTTACATGAGACTCAGCTCTCGGATTGGAAGACGAAAACGAATGAAATGAACGTATTCGTTCGTGTGCATCTGCAAAGCACTAAGACACAACTCCCATTTTACTTTGCACTCGAATTAGACTGGAAAAGAGGAAGATCCGTGTACGATAAATGCTTTTAATATATATCACTGGAATAGTTACTGCTCATACCGGGGTTTCAGGTACACAAGCGATTCCCTCTTTTTAGTTGCTGAAGTATTTATAGCTTTGGATGATAATGTGCTGCTACTGAACAGCAATTATTCGATGAATTATTAAACAATGGTTTAGAAAAGCAATGAGAAGTGGAAAAGGGCTTTAGACAGCTGTGTGATTTGTACAGCCTCCTTTATACACACAGAAGCATGCCGACCATTTGTTTTCCTACTGTCGTTGATGCATAAGCTCATATGAATGTACGAGACCACGGTGACTTTTCTTTTGAACACATTTCATCTTAAAGTGCCTTTTCGTGTTTGTTTTGATCAGCAGCACATGCTTCAACTTCTTATTCAGCCGGTTACCATTGTTTCACTATCACCGCCTTTCATACGTTTAAGAGAGGGTTAAAGCTGGTTCACCAACTGGTTCTTTCTTGTAAAATCGATGTATTTATTGCATTGGCTTTGTGAAGTGGAATTTGACAAGTTTTGTGTAATTGAAATGCCTTAATGTAAATACTATGACATTTTATTGTACTGTAAATATTATTTTGATTCATTTTGTTGCCTTTTTTCCCTTCCTTTTATCGGAAAAGGATCATATTGCTCTGGATTTTGGCTGTGTGACTATTTTTGTTGTTGTTGTTTTTTTTTTTATATATATATTTCACTTATTTTGTAGATTCTCAGATTATATTTCTAAATTGGTTGTCCTCTTGACAAAATGTTTTTTGCCTACTGATTGAAATGAAACCTAATAAAATCAACTTTATAATTTGTAATGCTTTTTACAAAATTCTCTCACACATTTCTTTCTTTGTTCGGATTCTGCAGAATTAATGACGAAACACAAATATGTAGAACGATCATTGGTCAGCTTCCCTTTAAAGCAGATACACTGCATTTCTACAGTCTACAGGGGTGTATTCCAAGGGGTTCCTGTTGACCCACTATACCGTTTTCTATTTGTTGATGTTTCTAATGTCCAAGGAGGGAAATACTACAAAGGAGTAGAGATAAAACTATCATCAAAGCAGAAAGTTAAGTTTCAAAGATCACTTGGACCTATGCCACCAAGTTTGAATGCCTCTTATCTGATGGTTGACATCGTAAAGAAACAATTTCCACAACTCAAACAAACCCTAAAGCTCTGAAAAAGAAAATTAATGGGAATTCCTTTTTATGTCAACATATGTCAAGAGTGAGTGTGACGTTAGTACAATACCTCAGTGTTATTTTTTTATTACCCAGTGCAACCTATTAAACATTTTGCATGTTGCCCAACAGAAAGGTAGCGTTAGTTCAACCAAAAATAAAAATCATTTATGCACCTTCATAAGTGTCTGTTGTGAGAATGAGATAGAGCAGAATAGAAGTTAACAGTAACCAAAATGGTCTGGTTACCAACATACATAAAAAGTTGTTGGTGACATTCAAAGAGCACAGATAATATTAGTTACTCATATAAATTATAAGTGTTAATTTAGGACCTTAAATGTTATTGGATAGTAGAATTTGGTCTTGTAATTCAAGAAGATCTCTATTTTTAATATAGGCATTTTAATAGCTGTTGTAGTAATCATTTATTCACCTTCATATAGTTATAAACATAACCTTAAAATAAATTGTGTTTGTCTGTTTTGAGAATGATATGTAGTAGAATGGAAGTCAATGGTAAAACTGGTGATATTCAGTAATATTAGCTACCCATAGAAGTGTTCGTTTAGGACCTTAAATGTAATTTGATAGTAGAATTTGGACATGTAAGAAGATTTCTATTTTTAATATGGACATTTTAATAGCAGTTGTGCTGCTCATGTCACAAACAACTCAAACTCTAGTTTACAGTCTTTAAAAATCCATCTTATCACTGGAATCTTAATGGTGTTATTTTTGGAAGGGATGATTTCTCTGCTCACAGGCTTATGGATCCAGACCAGAGTCCACTGTGACAGCTAAGGCTGTAGCTATCGAATATTTTAGTAATCAGGTATTCTACTGAAAATGGCATCGATTAATCGGGTAAAACGTTTTTGCTTAATTAAAGAGCAATATTAAATATGCAAGAGAAAATAAGACAAATCTCTTAAAATGAACAACTAATTGGTTTCTTTTTTTTAGAAAAATCTACATTTTATTTATTGATGATATTTATTTAAATTTGCTCTTGCCGCCCTGCCAAGCAGTGGACTCCTGCATTCTGACTGGTTGCTGCCGAGCCGCGTCATAGCTCATTACCATATAGTTAACCTGATTTCAGCTCTCCTTGAGCGTCAAAGTGGCTGGAAGTCATTCATGAAAGGGATAGTTCACCCAAAAATATAAATTAGATGTTTATTAGCTTACCCCCAGGGCATCCAAGATGTAGGTGACTTTGTTTCCTCAGCAGAACACAAACG
>JAUMHQ010000044.1:6109736-6128803 GCA_032361165.1 Enteromius paludinosus | reverse complement strand
TATGTCCATGTACTGAACTGTTATTATTCAACCATGCCAAGCTAAATTCAGTTTTACATTCTATGGCACCTTTAAGTATATAGAATATAGTCATGCAGAATATCCACTTTACAAGTAACAGCCAATATGCTTTTAATATTTACAGGTAAAGGATACTTACTGCATCTGCACAAAACTCATACTAAATCAAATATTACATAAAAAATGGGGCATTTTTGCTTGATTGCATGTATGAGTGTAATAATAGGAAGGTTGACTATTGTAATACAGTCAAGTTAACAGGAATTTATGAGCCATGTAAAGCCATCGAATGACGTGCATAACTATACATGAAAAATCACTTAACCCAAGTTAGAAGTTCACGTAACCCAACCGGAACTCCTGCAATCTTTGGAGCTGCTCTAGTGTGGGTGGTAGGGATGTAAGAAGGTTCTGTTTGACTTTGAAAGTCTCAAGACATTTGTTTTCTGTTAGTTTATGGTATGCATATATGTCTCAAAGGTGGCAAGGCAATTTGTGTGCGGGCGGACAGCCATTCCAAAACTTTCCGAGCGAATTGCTCTTCCCCCTCACTTTTGTCCTGGGGGCTCACTAATATGAACTGGCCACTCTCATTTTCCCATGCTCTGGGAAGCTCTCATTTTTTAATGCACACGCACACACACGATACACACGTGGACTCCACTCTTGCACACACAAATGTAGTCTACTTGTCTATCTCTTTCACTCCCCTTCCGCACACAGCTGTCGCGTTTTCACTCTTCACATTCTCTCCAGTGTTGATGGAAAACAGCATTCCGAACTCCCTTTTCAATGGTACATTAGAGACCTTAGACACAATAGCATAAAAAACACCAAACAGAATTGTGCTAGCGACCCTTGAACCCTTGCCTCCCGCCCTCGCACACGCACACATCCACTGACTTACTGACCCGAGTGGGATGAAGCTCCTTAGCTCATTCCACAGAAGAAAGACCGCAGATGTTCCTCAATCACATCCATCGGGATCGCTGGCCAGATCAAGCTTAACGTCACTATTCCCAGATATTTTAGAATGGCCTTATGGTCCGTCACAGCTGAACAGGCATATCGGGCATATCCAAATCCATATAAGTCATCTTGCATGGGCATTATGCCTCATGGTAAATGATAGCTACATGTTGTTCAGCATGTACTGTATTTTGAGATTGACCGGATGGTCAGCAGGGTTCAAGACGAACACTGGACTGTGGAAAATGTGAGATAACTTTTTTTTTTTTGTGTGTGTGACAAGTATATAATATCATGTAGCCTACATAATATAACATATTGGAACATAATATATCATGTACACTATCCTTTAAAAGATTTGGGTTGGCAAGATTTTTGGAAATATTTGGAAAAATATTCCAAAGTATAAATGTACACATTAAGATATTATATATTATTTAACAATATTTATTGATCTCCTTTCACGGCCAGCATGCCATAATGCATAATCCACAATCATAGCATAAGTTTTAAACATTCTGGTGTAAGTTTTCAGTTGAACAACTGCATAGAACAACCTGCTAATCTGGAAAAGGCAGTGTATTTGGTGAAGGTGGATGAGTCAAGAATGATGCACGAACCTAGGAAAAAAGGCAGGGATATGTGGCATCTCTGTGTAGACAGAAATCGTCTGTCCTGAGCAGGGATTCCCTCACTTCCGTGAGAACATTCATATGGAAAGTAAGGAAAAGATGAGAGAGGCATGGAAAAAACCACTGCCGTCAATCAGCCATAGTCTCCAAACACAACCACCCTTCTCATTCCCTCACCTTGTCACTACCATTTGCTGTGGATCATTACACTGGCGGCTTTCCTGAGAGCTGTTCCAAAATCTCCCCACAGCAAATGCGAACCCTCTACGATTAAAAAGCTAGAATAACAGCAGCTTCCTCAGACAAATATGACTGTATGTTCCTGACACAAAGAGGAATTGCCAAATATTTACCAGAACTGCCATCCCCCAAGCTCTATTAGCTGGATTATAAATGCAGCCTCAGAACTGCCTGTAATGGGAGCAAATGGGAAGTAAACAATTACGTGACTGCATTTGTATAGCTGCTCAGTGGTTACCCAGAAGACAGTGGCTTCGGAACATTATGTCACAATCTCGAAGAGAATTCTGTTACTGCTCATAAATGGTTTCGCTCCAAATTTTACAGGAGTCAGTTACGGGGGTGGTTAGCCGAATGCCAGAGACAAGAAAAGCTTGTGACACTGCAGTTAAAAATCACATTCTCTCTTAATGTGTCACTATTTAGGCTCGCTGTAAATTAGCATGCAGGCTTTCACTGTTTAACACATCAGACCATTGTGTATAATAGGCCTTTGATAGGCCAGAAAACTTCAGAATATGAAATAACTTTGGCTTCAAAAACATTCTTTGAGGCACCGTGCAAACATTTACTCTCTCTCTCTCGATAAAACCTTCAAGTTTGTTCATGCACCAGCATTGTGCATAACAAAGAATGACTCATAGGGTGGTTATAAAAAGCACACCTTTACAATTATCAGTTTAGCCTTTGAACCTCTGGGTGTAATTTTGCTGCAATGGCACCAGTATAATTGTGACTAAAACATGACAGAGACTTTGTGGAGTCTGGCAGCCTGCAGTGCAAGTACTGCAATCACTTTTTGTTCGCTTGGCACTCTTCTAATGCCCTGGGGTCTGTTGTGAAACCTGTAGCGTTGCACCACAGATGTGCACGGACACCTGATTCTTGCTCAAACCTGCAAATGCTTCGTTGAACCTCGTGCATTTGCTCATATGGCAGTGGCATCGGTTGTTTTTGTTTTTTTTGTAATGCGACTTAAGTAAGAGCACCTTTTGATCACCGGTGCACAATTTTTCGGGGGCCTAGACAAAGTCAAAATTATATATTAAAAAAAACTATCCTAAAGAGATAAAACAGAAAAAAGAAAGAGCCAAAGCAACTGAAGCATGTGCCAACTAAAATACGAACACCCTGTCTATGTTTTTTTTTCCGTACAAACATACACACTCAATCTCTCTCTTTCTTTCTGTTTTGAAGAGAGCTCAGCGGTTGTGTTATGACAGAGATTCTTTTGTTTGGATTATGAGGCAGAGAAAAGGGGAACAACAAGCCTTACTGCTGTTTTTACTGTCAGATAAACAATATTTTCATAAGGTGTTTCTCATCCTCTCAGATCAGAGGGAGATGACTGATCGAGACATGGAGGATCTATTTCCAACCAACACAAACACACTCAGTGTGTCTGCTTGTCCTACTGACGGCTGTGGAAGTGACACTGGCCTAAAAGCTTGATTTAAAACAGCTTTATGAAGCTGCAGTCGTGAAGTAGGGTTTGCTTTTATTAGGTGTTGTTACACATTAATGTGTCTCAATTTTCCTATCAAAAAGAGCTAAAGTGATAACACAACATGTCCAGCATTCAGTAAAATCAGTGCTACATATCAGGAGAGGCATGGCCAAATTGAAATTCCATTCAAATCATGAGAAACAAACAAAAAAAAATCTGTGGAACCGGTCTTAAATCAACATTTAAAGGTCATCTCTAACATACCACAGGAACACAAACACAACAGCAACCTTCTAAATAAAGATTCCCACATATGCCTATGATATATTACAATAGTATGCTAATTACTACAGAAACCGACTTTTATTCTGTAATTTTAAAAGTAAGTTAGATTTTAAGCATTCTTTTAGACATGTAGTGTTCTACATGAATGTTTTAATGTTAATAAACTTCACTGTGCCTCAAGCAAAACTAAACTTTTATAACTATCATTTTGAGAAATAGGCCTATCTAAACCAAACAGACTGATTAAAGATTTCCTCTTCTTTTTCTTTAATTAGGGATAGTTATTATCCAATAAATCTCGTCATGATTATATTTCTTAGCCTATGTAATCCATTTTTAACATATTTAATATTTCACGAATATAAACTTCAAACTATAGTAGTTTATTTATAACCTTTATCGCAAACTGAGTTTTTACTAATACTTAATGTACATTTAGTTGATGTGCACGCACAGAGAATCTGGAATTAATCTATAATTACAATATTTTGTGCTAACATGCAAGTATGTAACCCCCAGGGTGATTTGGCCAAAGCAGCGCTAATAATAAAGAAAACGAAAAGGTATAATCCCTTAACGAAGGCCTATACTGACAACACTCACGGAAAACGGATGGCATTCCGTTAAAATATTCGACATAGTCAGGGTAAAGGTGGGTTAAAGGTTAAATCGAGTGTCGTGAACTGACCTGATTGAGACCAGGTTACGGCAGCTGTCTGAACTGATTAGGAGTCTGTGAACGATGGCATACTACTGCAACCTTGTGGTGAATTGAAGAAGTACATTAAAACCCAAACAGCTGGTCGAACGCAAGAAAAACTCCGAGTAGAAATGTAGGCATATGTTATAATAAAGCAAATCATAATTTTATATTATTGTAAAATATCAAATTGGAAAATATTATGCTTCCTGTAGCCCCAGTGTTGTCTAGGAATGTGAGTCCCAAGGCCCTGAGGCCTAAAGCCATCCTGCTCAGCTGGCACGTAAACTTCCCGCTTACAAAAATGCTGTCTCTGCAGGAAGTATACAGCGGTATGGCAAATAAAGACACTATCAAAATGTGTTTAAAATACATATTCTAAAACATATGTATACTATATTGTAGTAATGTAGGCCTGTTACTCTTCTAAATGTCTGTTAAATAAAATATATTTCTATTTGAACGAATATAACTTGTCTTTTCACTGTCAGAAAAAAAGGTACAGTTCTGTCACTAAGGCAGTACCGTAAGGTACAAAAGTAAAAAGGTACATCTTTGTACCTTACCTACCTCTAAACAGTACATATTAGTGCCTTAATGATACATTTTAGTACTATGAAAGTACATGTTGGTAGCTTGAAGGCACATATTAATACAATAAAAAGTAAATATTTGTACCTTTTCACTTTTGTACCTTAGGGTACTGCCCCAGTACAGTACTGTACCGCTTTTTACTCATTATGCATATGCATTTGGGCCTTTGTGGTCTTTAAAGTGACACAAAAAAGTATTTTTTGTACATACAAATCTGTGCTTTTATTCATGCCTTTTTTTTCTAACATATACTGTATTTATGTATAAATTCACAGTTAAATCCATATAAAACTGAAATGTTTACCATACCATCATTTACAGATACATCATTGTAGAAGAGGAAAAAAAATTAAAAAACAAAAAGGAATTCCCACTTGACGATCATTTACACTCATGATTTTTAGTCACCGGGTTCCCTGTAAAATACTTTTGGCATCACATATTTATGGACAGAAGGGTGCAAATCTCAGAATACAGAACAAATATATGACATACAATACAAACGAACAAAAATTATATACCACATAGTAAAGACTATAAAATATACAGACATCTGCTACACTAGTTTTGTGCACAAATGATGCAAGGAAAATTTTACACGGTGTGAGAGAATGTCTCCCTCAAATGGCTGAGTCCTGAGAGGACAGAATACTACATCAATGGAACGGCCATCTCCTCACATTCAGTAATATATATATATTTATATATTCAGTGGATACAAAAAAACCCACTTACATTTTTCAGTCTTTGTTACTCTTTGCTAAAATCATTTAAGTAAATTTTTTTTTTCCTAATTAATGAACACACAGCACCCCATATTGACAGAAAAACACAGAATTGTTGACAGAGGTGAGAGAGGTAAAGAAGAAACCAAAGATCACTGTGGCTGAGCTCCAGAGACTCAGTCGTGAGATGGGAGAAAGTTTCAGTCACTGCAGCCCTCCACCAGTCGGGGGCTTTATGGCAAACCTTCTCCAGAGTTCTCAGACTGGGGGGTTTACCTTACAACAAGACAATGACCCTAAGCACACAGATAAAAAACGGAGGAGACGCTTCACAACAACTCTGTGACCTAAAAAGGGCTGTCCACCAACGTTTACCATCCAACCTGACAGAACTGGAAAGGATCTGCAAGGAGGAATGGTAGAGGATCCCCAAATCCAGGTGTGAAAAAAAAGAAAAACTTATGACCATGTGATATTTTACTTTTTCTTTTTTATAAATCTGCAAAAACGTCAACAATTCTGTGTTTTTCTGGAAATATGGGGTGCTGTGTGTACATTAATGAAGAAACAACAACAACTTGATGTTATCAAATGGCTGCAATATAACAAAATAAAATTAAATACAATTTAAAGGGGGTCTGAAACCTTTCCGTACCCACTGTATTTAAAACAACAATTTCAGATTCATAATAACTGGAGCCCATTCAGAATATGAAGCTAGAATATGAATTGCTAATGTAATGTTTTATGTTTATATGTCTTATTTTTTAGTTTTGCGAATGTCTTTTTAACTTAAACAAATTTGTACAATTTCTACACAATGACAGCCATGCCATTATTACCCTTTAAATAGTCAATTATATATTTTTTTCCCCAAAGTGACTTTTATTCGCTAAATGCATAACCAAAGCTTGCACTGAACAGAATTAGGCTCCTCTGCAATGTTTTTTAGACAAAAATAAAATCACAAAAAAAAAATTGTGATATGCAATTCTACATGGCTTCCACGAGTAAACCTGAAGGAAACCTGAAGGTTTGTTGAATCAAATACATTTAAAGGTGCTATATACGATTTTCAACCAGTAGATAATAGCCTATCAGATCTCACATCAGAACAAAACAAACGTGCGGCCTGGCCACACCCCCTCAGTTTGGCCACGCCCCGAACAGGTTCTTTCATTGCCATTAAATTGAAATAACATAAACGTTGGTGCCAGAGGAAATTGCTCATGGGTTTTACATCTGAACGCTTCATTTACAATGAAAGATATTTGAGATACCTTTTGCTTGTGTAAGCAATGTGAATATCAAATATTTGCTTGCTAATTATATGTAAAAATCGTATCCAACACCTCTAACTGCACATGGCTTTTAATAGTTAGTATAAGACTCTGTGGCTCCCACCTTTATGCATAAACCTCACATAAAAGTGCAGACGATAAACCATATGAGGGAAATGTAGATAAATGTATATGAATCTCATAATACATGGGCCTCATCTTCAACATGGTCTCTCATTCATGTCTTTCATCTCCTTGTTGTGTGAGGAGTAATTCCAGACCTTCTGCATGCGACACTGGCAGATAGAGACCTGCTCTGTCTGCTTATATTGTCCATCGAACGTCTTGTTCACACTATGCATGTTTGTGGGGCATGTCGGCGGCGGTGGAGGGCGAGGTGGTCCGAGCGGGAGAAGCTGCGGTCACAGTCGCTGCATTTGAACGGTTTGACTCCGGTGTGTTTGCGGTAATGTCGGGTCAGTTCGTCAGAGCGAGCAAACTTCCATGTGCAGTTATCCCACGTACACTTGTATGGCTTCTCACCTGAGAGAGAGAGAGAGAGAGAGAGAGAGAGAAACATATAAATAATTAAATAAAGTATGTGACAGGAACAGATCACCTTGAGCTGATGTAAATGTGGGCTGGCTCACCTGTGTGTGTGCGTCTGTGGGCTTTAAGATGAGAGCTCTTGGTGTAAACTTTATTGCATCCCTCAAACTCACAGCGATGAATGCGCCTCCTCTTTGAGTCGGGTGACTCTGAAGGCCTGGGCCTCCGCAGGCTCTCGATGCTGAACGGCAACAGGGAACTGCAACGACAGCACGTGATTTCTAATGTTACTGGAAGCGATTAAGGATACCATTTAAAAACACATGTTTGTTTCTGTAGTTTGTGGGCACTTTCCGTAGACTTTCCATTACAAAAAGCCTGTTTACATTTTTACACTTTCATTTTGTGGGTCCCCACAATGTAGCACTGCAGCATACACACACATACAGCTATTTTCCAAACTAAATTGGGACATTACATAGACATTTACTGTTTTTATATACAGTATTACACATAAACCTAAGCCTACCCCGAGCCGTAAACCTACAGAAATGTACAATTTACAATTTCAAAAAGTCTTTGTTTTCTTTTTTCCTCCTTTCTTTCTTTTTTTTAAATAAGATTTTAAAATGAGGACGTCCCCCCCAAAAAACCTTTGGCGATTGTGTCAGGTTTTTCTCACTTTTTGGTACAAATTTATCCCCAAAATATGGTTAAATAGACACACACACACACACACACACACACACGTTTGATTAACTATATTTGTGAGGACACTGATAGACTTCTATTGTTTTTATACTGACTTCGCAATATCTTTTATCGCCATACACCAACCCTAACCCTAAACCTACCCATCACAGAAACCTTTTTGCGATTTTGTGATTTATTTCCGTTGTGTCAAAAATTTAACGTTTCACTATCCTTGCGGGGACATTTGATTCCCACAACTATAGCAAAAGAAGCCCACACAAAACTTCTTTGTGTATAAGATGCTAGGTCTAATGTCGTTTTTAATTCAGAATAACACAGCACACACAACAATTTAATTCAAAATCAATTAGAATTCTATTCATTAATGATTTGATTTATTATTATAAATAATGTTTACTATTATAAATTAATCTGTATACACGCAAACACAAACTGGAAATGTGTGGGAATAAATTCACAAGTAAAACAAATCAGGAAAAAAAAAGTTTCTTCTTTACTTTAAATGGCCACTTGAGGGAGCTACGCTAATAATAATTGCACGTCATCAGACAATATGCAGATGAAGTGACGCTAAATTATGTCTCCTTTCCCACCTAGTCTGCAGGCATCTATAATTATACCAGCAGAAGTTTAATTCCCTTAAATTCTCCCATAATCAGAGTGGATCCCTGTGACTATATTCCCACAGACGAACAAGCAAATATTAAAAGAGGTCGTATGCTCCATGTTTAAATAATATTCATGGTTAAAAATAGGTTTAAACAGCCCGACATAGTAATGCTTGCAAACAGGGCGTGGGCGTGTTAAAACTGTATTTTTTGCCCTTCCGTTTGGTGGCGCTAATGGTTCAGAAATATATAGGCTTATAAAAGTTTTACATTATTATTTACATTATTTGTCATTTACAGATCAAAAACAGAGTATCAAATGTTTATTTAGGGAAATTAATATGCCTTTTTTTGATTTCAATTTTATTTTCTTGTCAGGATAAATTAGACAGGTGCCTATTTCTCACTGGAAATGCTTTCTGAGTGGCAGAAGAGGCCTTTTTTAACCCCCCACAGAGCCACTTCCTGTTTCTTTTGGGTTGCAGGATTGGAGTGTGTGAGTGTGTGTGTGTGTGTGTGTGGAGGGGGGTCAACAAGGGGCACCTGTAGATTTTGGCACACTCCATTACTTTTTGGGCCCAAAGAGGAAAAGAACAAAAAAAAAACATCCTAGATCTTTTCTCCTCCTTTAAACAATAATCTACATTCTTTGAAATGCTGTCACTATTTTCCACTTTCCATCCGGGCTATGTGCTCATATACAGTTTGGAATTTTTACAGAGGAACTCCATCTAAGTTTTACAGTAAAAAAAAATCAACATTAGACTGTTGTCAACAAGAGAGAACCAAGGAGGGAAACAGCAGCTGCCGTCAAACTAAACTCAGCAAAGTCATTTATGTTCCGTCTTTTGTTTATGTGTTTCCCACTGGAGAACACCAGAGGGGCTTTCCAGTGGTGGTGACGTGCAGGGCAGCATCACTGTCTGGAGACCAGTTTATCAGTTTAATATAATAATAAAGGTAAGAATGACGTCCATTCATTATTCAGCTGATCACGGGTCAGGGGATACATAAACCTGCATCGACTCCTGCACCTGTGTCCACAACACATTCAACCTGAAGCACACACTCCCTCTGAGACTCAAACCAGTTCCTGAGGCTCAAATGGTTAAATAAGGCCATTCCTGCAAATTGTTTACCCTGAATATGCTTTAAATCATGTAAAAATATAAATATGCTCATTAAAAAGGCACAAAAGCTGTCACTGGGACAGTATCTTTTCAAAAAGTAAATGTGTGTCATCTTGTATAAATACTTTACAGTATTAATATTTATGCTTTAAAGGTACCATTTCATGAAAGCTTTTCTACCTGTGTTTCTGAGAATGTAGAAAGCTAATTATAATAACAAAAATAATAATACAATAATTAAGGAAAAATATTTTCCCCAGTCAAAATCTCTGGAAATATACACAGGATGATTTTAATTTTTTTTTTTATTTAAAGTGCTGTCCCTATACTATAACCACATAGACTCAGTATACTGTGTAAACACTAGGGCCCGGTTTCACAAACATGGCTTAGCTTAAGCCAGGACTAGGCCTTAGTTAAATAAGTTAAGCAACTTTGGCAAAATTTCTTAGAAAAAAAACATCTTCACACAGAGCAATGACACTGACAGATTTGTAAGAAATGTCAGAGCAAGATATTTTTGGTTGAGACACCTCAAACATACAATTTTAGTCTGGGACTAGCTTAAGCCTTGTCTGTGAAACCAGGGATAGATGACTTATTGATTTAAGAAACCAACAGGTCCAATAAGCAATAAAACACATTCTCTTTCACACTAATATTCACTCCTGTAACCTTCTATGAATCATACTGGCACCTTTGTCGCCACACACACTTAGGCCAGCACTGCTAGCCTTTGTCCCTACTTGTTTACACTTCAGGTATATGTGCCATATCTAATCCCTTATTTATTTATTTTAAAAAAATAATAAGAAGAATCTCACTATACATTCAAAAATGAAATAAATGTCTAAAATATCAGTTTACTTTTGAATGAAGTTGTCTTGCCTGTGTTTTTTTCTGTGCTTTACTGTTACTGTGCATTTATTAGATATTTGCATTTCCTATGTAAGTAGCCATGGCCTGAAAAAAAGTACAGACTTGCAGAAAGCTCTCATTTTAGCTAATTTAAGGGAATGTTTGTGCCAATCGGTTTCATCCAGCCATCCTTTTTTATTGTATTTACCTATGCTGGATTCAACTCTTGTTCTTATATCTGTTAATCATATGGTGAGGCAAGAGTAAAGTAGTATATTTTGACTAGTAAGAGCGGAAAAGCTGTGTATGTAAGGTAGTAGAAAGGGTTTTAGTTTTAAGACTGTTTTTATTAAACAATATTTGTTTAATGCTAGTCTAAAACATATTTATTTGCACGTTCTGCTCCTATCTCAATCTAAAAAATGTATTTCAACATGTTCTGTCATCCTGGATATGATATCACTGTACACAGTGAGCTCTGAGAATTACCATCATACATCACAATGATAGATAGGACTGGATTATGAATATTGCAGATTAATGATGAAGGTGTCTTTACTCTTGCACGGCACGGGCGATAGTCAGGGCAGTGGATCCTGTCTCATTCACGCTCTCCAAGGTCACGTTGGGTAGGTCATCATCCTCGCTGTCACTCAAAGATCGCCGAGGCGACAATCCATCTGCGATTCGGTGTGTGACTGGATAAAAACAGAAGGTTGGTGTAGTTGAATATACAATATGTACAAAGAAGACGATAATTACTTAGTTCCCCAGAGTTAACCTACAATCTGCAAAATAAATAAATAAACAGTGCTGATTTTCTGCTCTTGATTCAGAGCTTGTGCATGGTTTACTACGATGGAACCCAAGTTTGTTAACTACTGTACTTACATTTAAATTGATCAATAGAAACTGTTGTGTAGATGTTTTTAACATTGCATTGTATATATATATATATATATATATATGTACCTGCATGTAAGTAATTTCTGTAGTTCTGTGTATAAATACATGGGAATGATTCAGTTATGTGGACATTCAGCTCTTCAGTTTGACTCTATGGCCATCGAACATTAAATGAAACTATAAATAAAGGTTTAGTGGACAACAGAGAGTTTCCCCCCAAAAAATAGTTGTTCCTTTATTCACCCTCATGACCTTCCTAACCCATATACCGTTAGATCCTATTATTATTAATCCTACTATTAATAGTTGATTAAACACTGCTTAGTCTAAATCTCCCCTATCTGACAGCTTTGAATGTTGATGTTTTGTATTTGAATCTCAAGACATTTTAAGTTCAGAAATGTTTGAGTGGACTCGGACAGAATGTAGTTCACTTTTTTCTTGCAATGAGTGAGCTGGGGATGTTTGTATTGGTTTGGTTTGTTTTGTTTGGTTGTAATAGCAATTTCAAAGGTCTCAGTTTTACTCGTGTCATTCCATGTCCTGTCTTGTTGCCATGGATACTTCATGAGCGACTGCAGAGCATAAGGGCACGGACCCTCAAGATAGGGGGCTGGTCTCTGTGTGTGAATCTTGAATGTTTTTTAATGAACTGAAATTGGATCATCAAAGTGTGCACTGCACAGGCCTAATTATGTGTCAACCTGCTTGTTTGCACACTTCTGGTGTAGATAAATGCTCCGATTGGTCAGTCTATAGCAGAAAGAGACACAACACACACACACACAAATACAGGACATAAGAGAGAGTTATATGACATTGGACATCTCCAGCCTCTATCTACACCTCCCCCCAGAGGAAAAAACAGGATGAAAAAAAGAGTAAAAGAGTAAATGGAAAGCCTTCCTAGTCACAGAGCCCATTAAAAACAGTTCTGTTGCCCATAGGCAAGCTTTCCTAGATAGAAAAAAGGGTTTGAGTGTCTTTAAACATGCTTCTATTGTGTTTCCGCCATACGCCTTGTCACTAATAAAGCCAGGTGCCCTCTTTTAGCTTAGTGCCATAGCATGTACTTCCTGCACTGATGTGGCGGCAGGAATGTAAAAAGACGAGCACAATGGAGCTGCACTCATAAGAGCTGAGCCTGTCTAACACACAGCCAGGCTCTGGGTTCTGTCACTGACCCTGCCAAGAACACGGAAACGCTAGAGAGGCTATAAAACACAGTGCTTTGCACCTACAGACAAACACTGTAAAATCCAATACCTTACTTATATATACTTACCTTTACTTAGTTGTTATACTTACTAGGATTCATTAAGTTACAGATCATTTTTGATGAGTTAAATTACTTACTTGCTTCTATGAGTAAGCCTTACTAAGAATATTCAGGTTGCCACAACAAAACTAATGACATGAATTCAATAGTGGGGGGCAGCTGTGTGCTAATGTGTTAATAATGTGCAACAAAACAACAGACGTTTCAAAACTTTTTTACTTCTAGAACCCAGATTTAACAAAACTGCCCACCCATCAGAGACCTACCTGTTTTACTTTGTGACTACCTCAGATACTTCTACAACTAACCTTTGTAAGTACTCATAGTTACACCTTAAACAAATACATAAATGTGGGAAAATCAGCTTTGTTCTTGCTGTTATATCACTGAGATGTTTGCATTAAGATTCATGTTGATTATATAACTATACTGTAGTTCACCCAAAATGGGCCAAACTGTTCTATGAATGGTAGGGAGCAGTTTTAGTTATATTTCTACTTGAACTTGGTTAGGCATGGTCTGATTACAAACTTGATCTGAATTGTTAAACACACTGAACTGTGCTGTAGAACGCCTGGAGCGATGTCGCTGCTCAGGATTGGTCGCTTGTCTTTTGTCTAACCAACAGTTTCTCTGGACATGCATGTGATTTGAGAAAAGCAAACAAGGTAATAGGAAAAAAAAACGAAGAAATATTTCATACATTCACACCTGGTACCGTATCTTCCAACAGTGCAGAGAACATGAAAACACATCCGTATTAGCTTGGGCCGGAATAAAATGGTTAAGCAATGAGAATAGTTGTCATGGTTGAGTAAATTGAAGGTTTGGGTGAATTCATGAAATGGCCTCACAACAGTGATTATTTAACTATGTTAAGTGCTCAAGTCGGATTGCTTGCTGACTAACCTGATGATTTTGGGATAAATTATTTTAATTGCAATGCAAAAAAACAGAAAGCAGAAGCTTTTGTATCAAATCATGTTGTCTCAGACATGTTGAAACACTACAAATATTAGCAGAATATACTGAAATTACAAGGAAAGATCAAAGACGCCTGACAGTAAGCATTATAAATATTGACATTAAAAAAATTTTATGGACACTCTCTGCAGATACAGTTGTTGTTTTTTTCTTTAATAAATTGTTTAATAAAAATTATGTTTATGTACATGTATGCAGTCTTTGTATTTGATGCTAAAATAAAAAATAAAAAAAACACTGAACATTTACATGAACGTACAGTCAACCTTTTTTATTAATGTTTTACATTTGCTTTTTTTTTACATTTTCTATTTTGACTGAAATTTTAGTTAGTATTTTAGTAAATGGTGTTTTTAAAATAGATTTTATTTTTTTCATTTTAGTTATCTTCCTACATAATTTATTTTTTATTTTTTTAGTTTAGGAACCAATTCTCACTAATAGCTAGTTGACTTAATTACCTGACTAACTATTAATAAGCAGTAATTAGGAGTTTTTGAGACAAAAGTCATAAAATTGGAAATTAAAATAAATAAATAATTTTAATTTGAATAAATAAGAAATATTTCTTATTTTAATTTAATTTTATTTCAAGTAATAAAAACGTTTATTTTTCAATTTAAAAAATGGCAAGCATTAAGTTATACTATCAAATTGCATGTATCGTAGCAACACCCTTTTACCATAATGTTGTGAATTGAAAAAAATGAGGTTTGTATGTTGCAGCTAGTTCAGTATGTTTGTTTGTTTGACAAATTGGCAGACAACAAGGCTTATCAGTGCAGCAATTTCATTGGCTGTTTGGGCTGTCAGTCATTTATCAACCAAGCTTCTGTCTCACCTTTCCTGTGCATCCTGTTATCCTCCAGCAGAGGCATCATGAGCCTACTGCTCCCCAGCGATCCCACTCCAGGGTAGACCAGCGGCATGGGGTGCACCACCACCGGCACCCGGCGTGGGTGGAGGTGGACCGGACTGGAGCAAGGAGGCATCAGCTGGGGTATGTGCAAAAAGGACTGCCCTCTGAGACTCCTGGATGGTGGAGAGGCCACCACTGGAGACATCTTCAAACGAGGAACGGGAGTTATGACTGAAGTGGAGGAGGACGAAGGCATAGATAATGATGATGGTGATGAAGATGACAAGGACTTGCTGGAAGGAGGAGAGCGTGGACAAAATCGTATTGATGATGAGGATGATGAGGGAGACGAGGATAAAGATGAGGATGCTGAAAGTGACGGGGAGGTTCTGGCTCTGTTGGTGGACAGGTCCACAGGCTCTGTTTGTGTCTGGAAGGGGTCGGACAGGAACTGTCTGTCATCTGATGGTGTCCGGAATCTGCGGTTCAACACCAGAACGCCCATCTCTGTGTAGTCGTGGATCACAGGAGACTGAGAGGAAAGAGCCAAAATGAAATAAGTTAACTAATTACTACTACACTGAAACAGAAACATTCTAGATATTAATAATGTAATAAAAAAATGTTTCTTGAGCAGCATATTAGACTGATTTCTGACTGAAGACTGGAGTAATAGCTGTTGAAAAAACGATAATTGTAAAAACTGTAAAAACATACTCAATGTCATTTATGACCAGGTCCATCACTGAATATATATAAAGCATGCTTTTAATGATTGGTAGGAGAGATTCTGAGTGAAATAATCAGTGATTGCAGAAGGCTGAAATGAAGAATCAGAGGCCGGAAGGACTGCCACAGTACTGAGTAATATTGAGAGAGCTTGTTTATGGGAGAAAAACAAAAGGTGCAATGAAAAAAAGTGTCTTTCAGACATTTACTGACTCAGCTGTTCTCCTAAATTAACATCAGTAAATCGACAAAACATTCCAGTCAAAGATGTCAGAAGCATTCACTCAGACTCAAGGAAAGCATGGACAAAAAGTGGTCTGCTGGCAGCATTATTTCTAGCCCCAAAATTTCCCTTCTGTTTTTTACTGTGGTTGACTTGGAGGCTGTTCAGCCCGAAATGGAACATGTTTTGAAACTTCATCTCTAACCCCATTTCTCTCTCTCCCGACTGGTGCTTCACCTTTCCCACCTCCATATCCCTCCCCTCCTGCACGGCCCACGTCCAACCCCTAGTACGGGGGGCTACCAGTCATTATGGCTAATTTTCCGAATCCGAAGAGCTTCTGGTGAGGACGGCTTTAATAGGGGGAGCAATGCATTTCCAAGAAAGGGGTCTTGGCGTCGAGCCCACTCAAACAAGAAGCACGTTTCAGCGACTGCGCTTGCTGTTGATTTAACACACTTCAAAGCTGAGCTGCGTGGCCCACGCACATCCTGAGCTCGACCCGATCAACGACACGACAACCGTTAAAACGGGTAAAAAAGGGCAAAATATTATGTGTGTGGGTTTTGCTGAGAGTCAAAATGGAAAGAGAGGTTTAGGACCCGAGGATATGTTTATTTGGTCAAGCCTGAAACTCTGGCATGTATCCTAAAGACTCCAAGCATGGGACACCTTAAACTAAACCAAGCACTGCAAGGTACACTAAAGATAGCACAGTAAAGCACTGTCACTTTGTAGTGAATCACACAAAAACATCCTAATTTCTAAAGAAAAATGTCCTGACATTACAAAAAATAATTTAGCTATTATAAAGCTATAAATAAGCTATTCATTTTAATAATCCAGTGAGGTTTTTGTTTCCACAAGGATTCTGACAACAGCCAGTGCTCCACACAGACATATGATCTAAATCTGGTCATCATCCAGTCTGTCTGGAATGACATGAAGTAACAGAACAAACTGAGACAGACTCAATCCAGAAGAAGTGTGGCAACGTCTCCAAGATGAAGAAAAAACCTCCCTGGAAAGCTACCTGAAAAACTATGCACAAGTGCACCGAGGGCAAAAGATGCTTTAAGTGCTGGATGGTCACAGCAAATGTTGAAGCAGTAATTAGGAGCTTAATGAGGCAAAAGTTAAAAATAAAGTTTGACCATTAGTATCTTGAGTTTTTTAAAAGCCTCTACACCTGTGTGGCATTGCTTACCCGTCTCTGTGACTCTGCAGGATCGATTTTGACTGGCAGCGCTGGCATCCCATCCAGCATCAACATCCTGATAGTACTGTTCCTGTGAGGGATAGCAGAAAAACAATGTTAGGCATCAATAACTTCAAGTGTTAAATCACACTGTGTTGTTGTGAGAAATAGAGAAATCAAATATGTTTCGGTGTAACTGTGATGACACGTCAGAGTGAAAACCGCTCAGCCTTGGATTTGTCTCACAGATCATATAGGAGCTGTGCTTAGTGACAGTTGAATAGATAGACTGTGTGAGGATAACAATAAACATATGTGAGGGAGCATGCCAGACGCTTTAATAAGCACTAATATATCATTCTGAGTAGTGTTTACTATTTGTACTACTTGAGGTATTTTACAATGTCTTTCAAGATCGGAACAGATGCCTCGACTTTTGAAAAATCGATCGATCAGTTATCATTTTCTGTTTACTTCTTCAATTGTGAACACGGCAGCTTGAAAACAGCTCAGTCAAACATTGCCAAATAATCTTGTTTTAGATTCTTTTAAAGCAACAGTCCTGAATCATGACATCTGGCAAGACCTCAGTTAATTCATAAGGAGGCATGTTATGATCCATAACTTTGTATTGAAATTGCCCATGTTTTCATATTCCGTTAAGATATCATTAAACGTAGGTAGTTTCTGTGATGAAATAACCATTACACAGTAGGATGTACTGCAGTAGTTAGACATTTTGTGTGTTTATGATTTGGCATGTGTGTCTGAGAAAAAATGAGAACTGAAACCATGCGTTAGTAAATGTGAAACGTAATGTACCGAAAGTCAACATATAGCTTCCAATTTCCAGACAGCAGGAAATGAAAGGTGTAAAATTGACACTAGCACAAATTATTCAAATTCAGATGGTCAAGCTGTTGGATTTCCTACTACAGAATCACCCTCTGCTAGCAATTACTGAATAATAATAATAATAATAATAATAAAATTATATATGCATATAACCAACTTCATGGCAACGCTTCATTTGAGGGCCTCTTACTTACTTATTAGCATGCATATTACTAGAATATTAGCCATTTGTTATTAGTTATCCAGCACATGTTAATGCCTCATTGTACATTAACTTATTCCACATCCCTAATCCTATCTAATACCTAAATTTAACAACTACCTAAGTAACTGTTAATTGAGGGCAAGGTTGTTGTTAATAGTGAATAATAATGTTAATAGTGAATAAGTGTTCCTTATTCTTAAGTGTTAACTTACCACTGACTACAGGAATGAAGCACACTGTCCATGTGTTGCTAGGTTTTTCAAAACAGAGAACGCCCAAACCCACTTTTTAACACCAATCTGAGAACACTTCACTTCCCCAAAAATATTCTTACCAAAGAAGCTCTACTTTAAAGCACTGCTCCACACCACACCCAGGTGATGATGGACACCCCACATTACATGAAACCTCATACAACATCTTTAAAACATCTGTGAGTTCCCGGATAAAGCCATTAGAAATGTTTTGTTGCTTGGGGTTGGTTGGTCATTGTGGTATTTTATTTGCTGTTTTGATGTCTTGGTCTGAACAATGGCGTAAATTTGTAATGAATGTTTTTACATAACTGGTAAAGAAGGTTTTCTTGGTCATTCTTGGTCAGCTATTTACATTAGTGACTTAGGATCTTAGGAAAGGTAAGCACACCATTAAGATGTAGACTTAGTGACCTGCCTACCTAGACTACTTATACACTCTCAGAAACAAAGGTACAAAAGCTGTCACTGGGGCAGTACCTTAACGTACATATTAGTGCTTAAAGTGTACCCATTTAAACCTAATAGGTATAAAAGTGCACCTATTAGGTACCCCCTTAGTGTAGCATCTAGTTTAACAGGTGGGTTTTAGAGGAGTTTTGAACACTTTGATTTCTTTAGTCAAGCTGGTTCTAACAGATCAGACTTTTTAGATCAACTGACCAACTAGCCAAAACCAGGTTGAGAGAAAAGCATAAATATTTGAAACCTAGCTTTGTTTATTATTAGCAACTATTTGTGTGTGCTATTAAAGGTGCCATAGAATGGAAAACTGAATTTAGCTTGGCATGGTTGAATAATAACAGTTCAGTACATGGACATA
>JAUMHQ010000044.1:6093137-6109636 GCA_032361165.1 Enteromius paludinosus | reverse complement strand
GTCTAGAGGCGTAATAGTTACGCTCACCACATTTGCATATCCCCGCCCATGCTTACCATTCAGAAGGGTCGATGTGCGATCTCAGAACAACAAGTTGATCTACAAAATCGGCATTGCGACTGACAAGGATGAAAGTTATATTTCTTTCTCATTTTCAATATTTGTTAAAGACATCTTTTTATTTATTGCGCTATTAGCTTAGCAACACGCTAACATCAGAATCTTTTGGAATATTGTAATTTATTTCAATATTAGCCAATATTCAGGGCTATATATATATATAGTATTTAAATATTTGGGCTTACATTATGCTAACATCAGAATTTTAAAAAATATTCAATATTCCAATGTGTACAAGTGTGCTATTGAGTCATTAGCTTAGTAACATGATTATAATTGAAAAATGTTCTATTCTAAGTATGGCTGATCATTAGTTTAGTTCTATTAAAATCTTTTTTTTTCTGCGTAGATTAGATGTAATCTCTACTTAAATTAGAAAGTAAGTTATCTACAGTTTTTACTCATTTAGAGAAAGCAGTGACTCAACATATTTTCTGGGAAGTTGGCAAGTTTCATCAGAATGTGACCTCAGGTCAGAGCTGCTTCCTGCCCACTGCCATGCTACTGATAACCAGGCTCAAGCCTCACCCACTATGTCTCCAGTACAAACATCTCCCTCATCTCCACTCTTCCCTTTTCTCCTTCCTCCCCTGGTTAGATAACAGACACATCTGCGTCTTAACTCACAAAGCTCTGGGATGCAGAGCTCCAAGATCAGACCTCTCCTTTTTAAATTGCTCTCAGTAACTATGTGCTAAAAAATTGAGCAGAACCAAAGACACTGCTCTGGATCCATCCCCAGGATGCAGACTTCTTCTAGATTCCCCTGCTTTGCGTAATTGTCTTTTGCCAAAAAGCCCTGAGTGACTTCAGACTTTCCATTTCAACAGAGCTCATTTTCCTTGGCAGGACAACTCCTGTCGGATAGAGCCAGGACATTGTCAAACCTCCAAGAGAGAAAAAGTGAGGGAAAGAAGAAGACTTGTGTGTGAGGAATTGCTGGGGAGAGGTGTGCTGTTACACTATTTGAATCAACTGTAAATACACAGCAACGTTTAAAGAACCGATTGGCCAGACCTTTACAGTAAAACAATGCCAGGAACCATTGTGGCCACTAATGCAAACATTCCAGTCTTCTGAACGGACTCTCCTTGTTCAGCAGATCTCTGAACAGTTTCATCTGAACATGTCATTCCACTAAATAGGCTCATAATGTTTTCTCATTCTTGGTTTCTGTTTGAGCGGTCTCTTTTTGTTCCTACTGTATTAGTGTCTCGTTATTGAGGAAATCTACTAAATCATAAGTGGTTCTCAAATTGTGGTACTTGTGGACCCCAGAGGAGAAAGAGAGACAGACTTAAGAATCAATTTGTTCAACAATACTGATTCTTTCAGGAATTAAAAAGGTAATAGTCTTTATAAGTGAATTACTGAACTATTCTCTCAATCAATTTGCTCAAAAACTTGGATATAATGCACCGTTATATGTATAAGGAATCATTTACAGACAGTCTGGAGTTACATCATCCTGTCCTTTACACAGCCACATTGTATTTCAATGCAAAATAGTGATTTGAGTATAAATGTTTTATTAAGTCACTTGTAAATAAGAAAAAAAAAGAAAGAAAGCTCTTGTAAAGAAGAAAAGGGAGCAAATGAAGTTGCAATATAAATTTGAGTTCAATTATAAAATCATACCAGTAAATAAATAAATAAAAATGTATATTGGAGACCTCTGAAGTCATGTTTTCAATTGAGCTGCAAAATGCTAAGTGTTTTCACAATATGATACAAGAGACATAAAAGTGGCAAAATAAAGTATTCCAAGGCAATCCTAAATTATGGTAAAGCCCTAACAGTTATGTGTAGGTTGCTGACAGTTCATAAATATGTACAGTACTGAGAGAGATGCCGATTTGTTAAAAGCTAATAATGATAACAATTTCTAAGAAAAAAACAAAAGTCTGCTTTAATCAAAAACCACTATGGATTTAAACCGCCTGACCTCTCGGCGGCTTATTTCACACACCTAGTGGTGATCTATCATCAATAGCTGTAAAGAGATTTTGGCATTATGGCTATAATAATAAACATTCCAGACAAGATGTTGATGTATGAAATCCTTGAATGCTCTTCGTGGATGAAACAGCCTTCTCTCTCAGCCTCACAATCAATGCTTTGTGTGAAGATTCATCTGCTCCTCACATTCTTTAAAGTAAATAAACACTACATAACGTCTCCTGCAGGTCCTTCAAATTTACTTCAGAAATCGGGCTTCTGCATTTTCCACTCGCCTTCCGAGAGAACTAGAAGTGAACACGCTTGCTTACACATCTGTTATTGATTTGAGAGGAGCCTGGAAGCCCTCCGTTTAAATCTGTCAGTGTGAGGAGCGCACAGGTTAGTATTTACTGACCTCATGTGGGCCCTACTTGCCTCTTGCCATACAGGTGACAGAGGGTCAAGTCTTTGAGTCTGCGAGTGGAAAGTCTGTCAAATGTCTATGGCTATCTATGATGTACACAGAAAACAATTTCAATCCAACAAGTGTCTTTTCTGCCTCGCAGAAGACCGAGTCGATGCAAGTACGCAGAGTGAAAGCGTGAGAGACTGTTTTTCCTGTTTTGCAAACAACTCAGCTAAACCTTGAAATCTACGTTTTTTTTTTTTTTTTTCTCTGCCGTCTTCCTGTCTGTAATTTCTTCTTCATCTGCTTCACTCTGACACCGCACAGCGTGCTGCAAGACACGTACTAGTGCAGATTGGAGATCAGTTTTACAACGGAGAAGATCAGGACCTTACTAAACGATCCTGTTTCCAGATCAGGCCAAAAAAAGATGACAAATGGCCTCTCGGTCACAGCTTGGACTGGTTTGCTGTGCTCTCTTCCATGAAGACAGCGGGCCAGAAACATCTGAAGCTCTCTCTCTAGTGTTCCGCTGGACAGGGTGAGACAGATGTGTGTAATTTGACTTGAACTGTTGAACCGCATGCCGTCAAACTGTTTATTATCAGAGGTCTGGCACACACCAGGTTGCGCAATATTTGAAGGCCGTGTTATTAGGCAATATTGCGCAATGCACGGCGTCAACAGTGAGGAGTTGTGTTCCTTTAAAGTGAATAAATAGAGGCAACCAACGTATAATTTTTTGAATGTTCCCAAATAATTCAGGTCAGTTGACTGCTGTGACTGCATTGGCTGCGTGGACTTGCTTTCTGGTTCCACTCAGGGATAGCCTCTAAGAGCCACATTTTGGATGTGGTCTGATCTAACTCATATTTAATGAGTACAAGTGTAGTTAAACCTAGAGATTACTGTGCACAGCAGTCTATTTTGCACTTTGCATGCTCGCTGCCTTCACACCTCCGATTCCACTCAAAACGGTGGTGTACAGTATGTACAGAAGGGAATTAATTAACTGTTTTGAGAAGACACACATTGTCTTTGCTTATAACCATTACGGCTACCTATATACAGTAGTTACATTTACTTATTTGCTCTGAAATTGAATGAAATTTGCTCAGTAAATTCAGATTCAAAGTAAAAAATACAGTATAATGAACTACTTTAAAATATTATTAGGCATGTTATTCACAATGTTTTCTAATAAAATTAACACGATAAAGAACCTTGATATATTAAAAAAAATCTGAATATTTAAAATGATATAGTAATAAACAGTAATGTATTTTTAACGGCTATGTTTTATTTCTTTTAAAATGGTTTACTTTTAGATTAAACTGTTTTGTTTGTGGCTTTTTCTATAAGACCACAAACTTGGTCCAATTCCTCCTATTAAAAAAATTATAATAATAAAAAATAATAATAATAATAAAAAACCCGTTAACAATAACTTTAACATTAACGTTAAGTTTAGGTATTATAATAATAGACATGTTAAACATTTTTGAATAGTGACATATAGTTCCTGATGAAATGATTCATGCAAAAAACACTGAACCAATTAAACGCACTATTTAAGACGTGAGATGAGGAAAGGCCATAAAATTGCCATCAAGGCACACTTTCAGTAAACTTATATCCAAATGAAACACATTAAAATCCCAATATTTACAATACTGATTCATTTTACATCACCAGAAAAGCATTGCACATATATCCTGAATATTCAATATGTCGCTCAGTCCAAATAACCACCCACCAAGGTGTTTGAAAGTCTTGCCTGTTTCACAGCTGGAAGAGATCTGCCCGCATTCCCATTAGGCTGTGCAGACTCAGGGGGCAGCGATAGCCCTCCCCAGCTGTCCTGAGCATTGTGGGAAAGCCTGAGCCTCTTCTAGAGCAGTGCCAGAAAAGAGTCAGCCCCTAAAGCGCAACGTGAGTGCCAGTAACCAAGCATGCTAACTAGCGTGACCGCTAACCACCCAGAGACTGAACATCATGCAAAGAACAAACTTACAGAAAAGCAGCGAAGAGAGAGAAGGGAAGCAGAAGGAAAGGAGGACAGGAAAAGACGTGATCGCTAGAGATTACGCAGCCCTACCAAAACAGATCACTTCCACCAAACCCATATTTTCCTTTTCGGATACTCAAAAGGCACACGTTTTTACCCCCTTGAACGATATTAGCCCTCTTCTCCGAGTGTTATGATGCCCCTGCTCGTAATGAGCAAGGCAGCTGTGTTTGTTTTCCAGCAGTGCATGCTCACACAGGGCTGGGTAAGAATTGTTTTTCCTTCTCTGCCCTTGGCGAAGCTGGAAAACTCACAGCTGCATTGAAAGACTCGGGGGGAAAGTAGAGAAAGTGAACAGGAACGAACAACTGCAGGTGAAAACCAAAGAAGAGACCGAAAGAGAGAGACAGAGCAAAGACTTCAAAAAAAGTACCGCTTTTAGCTCTTCCGAAGTAATTCGGCCTGACAGCAGCAGTGGGGCTGAAGACAACTGTCTGGCTTTGACAGATTCCTAACCAGGAACAGATCCCACATGAAACTCTCTCCCTCTTCCTCTTGCGTTTGGAGGTCAGGCCCCACCAGGAGCGGCCGTGGGGTCAGAGGTTAAAGTTCAGTCGAAGTGTTCACAGGAAGTGTATCCGCTACAGGCTCTGGCTGTAGGCCTTCTGCAGAGCTCGGTTTAATGGGCCAGGCGGTCACTAGGGAGGTCTGCTGTTTCCCGTACTGTACAGGAACCTCCCTGCCACTTCACTCTTTGTAGGTTGGTGACTCACAAAGGAGATTTAGTTCCTCTGATTTCTGTTCTGGGTGCACATGTGTGTAGGTGTGTGTAAGTGCATGGCTGCATGCGAGCATTTGGGTTTCTATGCCAAGAAGAGGTGCAGTTCAAAGAAAATCAGTTTGAACGCAAAAGATTGAGCTTATCTTTGAATGCTTTAAGTTACATTTCCATCAACATTTTTTGGCATTCGTGACTAGACTAGTATACTGTACTGTACTGATTAGGGATAACCATCTAAAAGTAAACACGCAACAATACCAGTATTTTTGAAGCATTGATATCACTGAGTTTTATCTCTGCAAATGCAAATGTATATCTTGGCTTGCCTTATTTTGGCTTAAGTTATAAATGTAAACAAGAGGTGATACAATAATGGGATTTGTTTTAAAATGTCGTATCTGCACACATCGCAGGGTACTAATGTACTTCCACTGACCTTCCAATGTCAATTACTATATATTGCACTATTCATAAAATACATAAATAAATCAAAATCAGCTGTTTTGGGGGCATATTGATATTATGTTCCTTTTAATATATACTAACATGCAATCTTTAGGGGTAAATAAAAGATTAATCGACTAGTGGCAGCTGTTGCAATAGGTTTTTCTTATTCAAAACAATACTGAGAAGTAATTAATTGCTTTGCACGGTGCATAAATAATAATAAACTGTTTATTTATTTGTTTGTTGGTTTATCAAAGGTAAGCCATTTTTTTATTTGTTATTTACATAACTAAGTAATACATGCTTCAAAAACATCAAAACATTTACATTACACTATTTATTTATTTAACTAAAGGTAAGTTCAATTTATTTAATTGTTAGTAAATAATAAAGTCTCTGAATCTAAATTGTATTTATGTTACACATTTTTAAAACTTTATTTAGAAATGTTACAAATATGTTTTCATTATATGTATGTATCTGTATGTATATTATTATTATTATTATTTTGTTTATTAAAGGTCAGTTCAGGTTCATTGTTTATATAGTAAATAAGTAATTTACAAAGTAAATAAATTACACATGCTTCCAAAACATCACAACTGCTTACATTACACTATTTATTTATTTAAATTAAAGATTAGTTATGTTTATTTCTAAAATAAAATGCAAAAGATTGTTTACTGTTTTAAGACTTTGTTTATTTCTTTATTTTGTAAGTTTATTATATGATTTAATTCGATTTTATTTTTCAAAGAAAGGATTAGTATAACTGTAGTTTTGCCTTGTTTTCGAAATTGAAACCAAAAGATCATGAAACTTCACAACCGCATTGACTACTGAAAATGTAGTCATATCAAGATGAATACTTCATCATTTCTGAATAAACATAACAAGTGTTGACAAATCAGTACAACAACACTTTTTACAAAGACACCTACAACCAAAAGTAAATGAAAACAGTTTACTTTTTTTTTTTTTTTAGCGTCAATTGATTTATGGTTTGTGTGGATTCTGTAGCCTATATCAGCATCTTGGACAGTAGACAGAAACACCCAGTGCATTACAGGGAAACTTGCAACACCAAACTCTATCCACACCTGATTCACACCGCCTCAAACTATTGATTCAGAACTTGTTTGCACGAAACCCACACATTCAACCTTGAGCAGCTTTCTAGCGCGCCCACTTTGTATTGCTAAAGACCATCTACAACAACAAGCACCTAGAGGTGAACCTGCAGAGCTCCAGCTGCCTCGCTGGGTCATTCGAGCACTACGGCTAAATGAAACTTTGCTTATTTTATTTACTTTCTGGTGCAGAAATGGCTCCAAAAACACGAGACCCAATGACCCCCGAACTTCCTCACCGTGCAACTACAGCACAAAGCTCATCCGGTGCAGACGCGACAGACACTAGACACTGATCAACACTCGGGAGGAACTCTCAGGTGCGGTTTCTGTTCTGCGGTGCAGAGGATGCTGTATATTTATAGCTACTTAAATCATATTTAACTCTAATAGAACTGTGGTTTCTTTGAATGATATCTAATTATTTTTCAGAGCTTTGAAGGCCTGATTGACTTGGCTAGTAGTACCATGTCACATACTTGAGAGGGAAACCACTGGCAGATGGAGAGAGAGAAAATCACCCATGCCAAATCAGACCAACAGATGCAACAGCTCTAGTTCCTTGCTGGTCGACAACAAAGCTACTGTTCTTCTGTGCAATTCTTGTAGCTATGTTTATCGAACGATTTAGAAGCAGTTTCTACAGAAGTATAAAACAGACGAACAGAGAGAGAGAAAGCAAGAAAAAGGAAGTAAATGCAACCCTGGAGTCTTTCATAAGTACCCATAAGAAAAACTAACCCATTATACAGCATTTATGTAACATTTCTAAACATGTAGAGAAGAATACCTGAAATTAGTCTTAATATGACACGAAACAAACAGGAAGAGACAGCATGCAGTAAGGATCGCAATGCTGTAAACACACTGTATAACACGATCAGCAATATACCCAATAATAATAATTAATAGAAATGAGTCAACGGCAATGAAAGTTATGAAGAGCTACAAAACAATCTAATACTTCTGTCACATAAATTATAACTCTTACACTATTTAATTTCAGCTTTTAAATTTGACTTATTAAATGTACAGTTATGTTAACACCGAAACGTTAAATATTCATGACAATTATTGTAATGTTTCATTTGATTTATTTACATATTTTGCATGTTATAAAATTAGCTTTATTTTCAGTGACAATTTTACCTGGCTTTTAAATGACAGCTGACAGGTCCATAGTTAAAAAAACTAACAGATAACTGAACAAACAAACATTAGACATTACTGACCTTGTTTATTAACCTCAGTAATTGACAGCGAGAACCACAATCCTTACAGCGCTTCTCTGTTTCCCTCTTTTCTGTCTTGTTTTCCTCTGTCGCACTTTCTGATGTGACCCCCTTCTCTCTCTCTCTCTGTCTTCCCTCCTCCGCCGCCGTGTGTTTCTCAGGAGGAAATGAATGGATGGCTCACACGGTGCTGTTCTACTCACAGAGCTCGGGTCACATGATCAGGCTGAATGAAGAGAGGGGGTGGACCCTCGGGCTGCCAGGCGAGAGGACACGGACTGCGTGCAGTGTGTATAAGTGTGTGTGTAGGTACTGAGCATATGAGAGAGAAGGTGACAGACTATGAAAATGTTGTGGGTGTTGGGCTATGCATTTATGTGTCAGTACCGTTGGTTTTAGTTTCTGGTGGAGACTCTCTTATTACATGTAAACAGTTGTCTTCTGTGTATATATTTTATGTCCTCTCTTAAAAATAAACATTGTTCTTCTATGGTTCAGTGAAGAACCTTTTGACTTGTTCTTCATACTAAGAAAAATGTTTCTTTTAAGAGCTGTTTACTGAAAATCTATATTTTTAAATATATATTTCACAATAGACAAAAATAATAAGTCGAAATCAACAATTCTAACGACCATTTTGCATGTATGAGGTGGCTAATTCATGCTAATTTGTCCAAAATCTTACGCCTTACTCGTTTTTGTATTTCATTTAGATTTATCTAAACCCTGTGATGGGTAGGTTTAGGTGCGGGGTTAGGTGTAGGTCACTCACACAAATTCATACGAAAATGAAGTAATACGAATTTGTACGAATTAGTCACCTTGTGAAATATGTACGAATTGCGGCGAGACTGCTCTTCAAAATATTTTAAGATATGTTTAATAAGAAATAAATATCATATATATACAGTGTCCTCCACTAACATTGGCACCCTTGGTAAATCTTTCGTTCAAAAAAAAAAAAAAAATCTAACTCATCATTGAATTAAAACTTTTTAATTGAAACATGAAAAGAAAATCTCATTGTGAAATAAATGTTTTTCTTCAATATTTGTTGCTCACAATTATTGGCACCCCTAGAATTTTTTTATGAGTAAAATATCTCTGAAGTATATTCTTATTCATATTCACAATTTTGAGCACTCCAGGGTGATTATGAACATGATAATTTCCATCCCTGACAAAAATGTATATAGGAGGGAAAACAAAGCCCAAAATCCCTTAATCATCAACACATTGAGAAAAACCAAAGAATATATTTCTTATATGCTGCAAAAGATAGTTGAGCTTCACAAATTAGTGAAGTGGCTTTAAGAAAAGAGCTAGAGCCATCGGGGAAATAATTAAGACTTTGCAATCAATAAACAATGTTAGGAAACTGCCTGGAAGACGTGTGTCCATATCATCCTAATACACGGCGAGGAGTAGAGTTTGAGTAGCTAAAGACTCTTCAAGGACCACAGCTGGAGAACTGCAGAAAATAGTTGAGTCTCAGGGTCAGAAAACCTTTAAAATATTGTCAAACAGCCGCTACATCAGCACATGTTGTTCAGGAGGGTTTAAGAAAAATTCTCCTCGCTCATCCAAAAACAATCTCCAGCATTTTCAGTTGTCAGACAGGACTGGAACTACAAATGGGACTGGCTTCTATGATCAGATGAAACTAAACAATTTGTTTTTTTAGCAGCAAGCACTCAAGATGTGTTTGGTGAACACATGGATAAAAAGTACTCCATGTGTACAGTGAAGTATACTGCTGTGTTTTAATGTGTTTTTAATGGACCTATATTTCTGCTAGAGACATCTTGATAAGACACATGGCGTCATGGACTTCCAAAACAAAAATCTAAATAAACACAAGAATTAGTCACTGAGCACAAAATGAAGCTTTTGCCATGGCTGTCCCAGTCCTCTGACCTGAGGTGAACTAAAGAGGAGAACCAAGGTGGACCTGGTCATCTAAAGGGTCTGGAGAGATTCTGCATGAAGTAATGGTCTCTTTTCTCTTATCAGGTGTTCTTCAAACTCTTCAGGCATTACAGGAGAAAGCTCAGCTGTTATCTTGGGAAAAGGACGTAGCGATAATTGGGTGCCAATAATTGTGGCCAACATGAATTGGAGAAAATCATTTATTTCATCAAGAGTTTTTCTCCCCATTTTCAATTGTTTAAATTCAATGATAGGTTAGAATTTTGTACATTTTTGAATAAAAGATCAAAAGGATAAACAATGCAGATTTATTTTCACAGCCACCTTTGCTCAGATTTACCAACGGTGCCAGTATCAGTGAAGGGCACTACACACACAGATAATTATACATATAAAGTTTCAAAATATATTCAGTGTGTGTGTATATACTGTATATATATCCATATTTCAATTGAAGAAAATAGTTTCAGATTTTTTTTATAGGCAATCTGTCACTTTTGCCCTTAAATAAATTGTAAATATTTTTTAGTCATGTCAGGTTTAGAAAAAGTACAGCCCAATACACTTTCAAAAGTGTATTTTATTGAGCTTATTTTAATTTATTTAGCACATATTTGAATGGATATATTTTTCAGCTATATGGGCAAAAGCACTTTTTAAGTGAAAAATAACTTATATCCTGATACTTACATTTCCTTTTAAAGTCTTATAAATACAAACCTCTGCACAATAAAACATAAAAAAAGTAAATAAACAATCACTGATTGATTTGTATCGCTCAGAGGTTGCTCAGGAGACTAAACAGAGATCTAAAAGCAAAATAAATGCCTGGATGGTAGTGAACACAGCATGTTGTCAAGCTAGTAGCATTATATTGGGGTCCTCAAGCTCTGCTGCTTACATGGCAAAAATGATCCACCACAGTAAACCACCACTGGGCCAGAGGTAACAATGTTATAGGAATGTCAATGACCTGCCCACAGAAATGCTGGTCACCATTCCCAAGTGTAACCCTTGTATATGCGGAGACTACACACACTACGCATATACAGGTAAATATCCCGAACAAAGTAGAAATTAGGTCAAAAAAGAAGTGAGAATTAATATTTTAAACAATCCAGAAATTAACAGTTTTCACCCTGTGTTAATGAGCAACCAAAATGTCCATCCAGAGCAAGCACTAGCCCTCCAACATATGTGTGAGTGTACAGCTAATTGAGGAAGTCTGGGGGATGTGTGTGACTCTCCTTGGAGGCCAGTCGTCAGTTGCCATAGCGACCTGCTCTCCCACCTTGTGTCGGTCCCGTGCTTTTGTGGAGGTGTGAAAGGAGGTGGAGGACTCTCTCTCTAGCTTTCTCTCTCTTTTCCACCCCCTCTCACTGCACTACTGTATCTCAAAGCTGTTAAAAACATCCCTTCCATTTTAACTATTTTTTTGGCACAATCCAGAGTGAACAGGAAGTTGAGTGTAATTAGGAATCAGTTGTTTACAGGTAAAGAATTACTATCAAAGGCTGTAGATTCGGTTAAACTGCTTTTACCATCTGTTTAGTTGCTTCAGGGCCATTGCAATTTGAAAAGAAAACACAAGTTCTGTATGGAAGTTTAGTGATTTCAACAGAAGGAACGGTTATCCATTGGTTATTTTTGGTATTTCTGAGAGGTGGCTAGATTGACAGGACTTTATCTGCTGCTGGTGCTGGCATTGAAATGGTAATTTTACATGAGTCCAACTGCATCAAGACAGACGATTGGACTGTTGACTTTGGCTTGGTCTTTTTTTTTTTTGCCGCTTAAAATGGATTTCCAGGGGCTCGAGTTAAGCTAAGCTCTGTGATATGAAGAGAAAAATGAAAAAGTGTGGAGAATATCTTTAATTATTGTCTTGGATTACCAAAGCTTCTGCAGAAGCTAGCATGCTGGCTTATAAAAATAAATTGGCCTGCTTGTTTTAGTGTTAATTCATAATTCAATCAACCGGGGGAATGGTTTGAAATTATTATTTGAAATATTATTACATACTTTTCAAGATGGAGATATAAACTAAAAGAGGTCTTGAAAGGTTGGCAATCACTGTTTATGTGAACTGCTAGCCAGGTTGCTAAAAAAGCCAGTGGAGCATGACGTTAATGTGAAGCCGAGGGCAAGTGTATGCTTCACTGCTCTAACACCTGCCTTCAACCCGTATACATGACTTTAATAAAGAAGAAAATACCTTAACAGTCTGGCTTGGGTGAGTATACCTGAGGATACCGTAGATGTTTTAAGAAAAGATCATTAAAACGGAGAAACTAGACCTTTAAGGAGAGTCTCATCTGTTTTAAAGGGACAGTTCATGCAAAAAAGAAAATACTGTCTTTAAAGCCCCCATGAAATCAAAATTTTAATTTTATGGCTTTTAGTACGAATACGTTAGCCTTAGGATTATCTTAAGCTAGTGTGCTCCAAAATAATGACAAACTTCCCATTCACATAAGCATTCAAAACGTATTCTCTCACGCCAATGTGGATCATCCATCAATTTTGATGACACCACCCTTAAAGGGGTCATATGGTGTCGCTAAAAAGAACATTATTTTGAGTATGTGGTGATATGCAATGTGTTTATTCAGTTTAAGGTTCAAAAAGCACATTATTTTCCACATACTGTACATGTTTGTTTTTCATCTAAGCCCCGTTTTCCTGAAACTAGTCGATTTGTACAAAGCTCATCGTTCTAAAAAAGTGAGGTGTGCTGCTGATTGGCCAGCTATCCAGTGTGTTGTGATGTGACGTGTTAAGCCCCTTACCATAACTACCATAAGGCTGTGTACTGACACAAAAACGTTAAAAGCCATTACAAACAACAAGCATTTCTCAACGCTGCTCAAAACTTGGGTTACACTTTATTTTGATAGTCCATTTAGACATTCCACTGACTATACGTAACTACATGTCAACTAATTCTCATTAATTAACAACTACATGTCTACTAACTCTCAGATTAGACTGTTAGGGTAGGTTTAGGGTTAGTAGAAAAGTGTACATATACCTGCAAAGTTTCTTAATTGGGTCTAAAGAAGTCTGCTTTGCACAAACCGCCACAGTGCACACAGTCCAGTCCAGAGACACAGTAAGACTGTGGCCGTCATACCCTGTCAAACGCAGCTTGACCAAGCTCAATGGCCCAAGCTGTTTCCTATCTGTCTATGGGAAGGTCAGGATTTCATTAAACGTCTTAATTTGTCTTACAGGTTTGGAACGTGAAGCTGAATAATTAATTCATTTTTAAGTGAACTATTTCTTTCATTAGTATCTATACTTGTCGCAGACAAAGATTAAATTTGAAAATATAAATGTTTATTTATTATAATCCATGGTTCTATGGACATCCATAGCACCTTTCCATTGCACAAAGGTTCTTTTCAGTTGAACAAGTTCTTTAGATCGGTGGTTCTCAACTCCAGTCCTTGCTCTTTACATTTTGTATTTCTCCCTTACCGCACTTGATTCAGATCATTAGCATGTTTGGAGAGAGATCCATGAACTGAACTGAGTGTGTCAGATGTCAATTGTGCAGAGCAGTGGGTCCTGAGGACGGGAGTTGAAAACCGCTGCTTTAGATTATAGGAATGTTCCTCATCTGACTTCTGACACTAAGAAAATTGGTTCTTTCAAGAACTATTCATTGAAAGGTTCACCGAGGAAACAAAAATGGCTCTTCTTTGGCATCACTGTGGAAACCCTAACTTGGAACCTTTGTTTTATATTTGAAAGTTTAAGTCAGAAAAGAAAAGGATTATATTTTATATGACTCATCTGTGAATTTTGCACAGTCGATAACAGATCTTTAATATGATTGTAACTTGGCTTCGTTCAGTATGTATACAAATTAAACAGACTACAATTGACATTGTGCATTTGCTCCAAGAGACAAAAGTGACATACAATGTGTATTTAATTGTACAAATATGTGATTACGTATGTATACTTGGAGAGTCATAAGAAAGCTGTAGATCGAATACACAAAAGCCCTGATGTGCATGTAAACTCACTATGTGTGGATTTGACGGTCAATCAAATTGGTTATTAAGGATAATTGAGCAGCTTGCATGAAATTAACATGGTTAGCTAACAGCTAATACGTGCGCGCACACACACACACACACACACACACACACACACACACACACACTAACCTAAACAAACTTTTATATTGTTTCAGCTGAAGGGCCCGAAATCTTCAGTCAAATGCACTGGACAAGACTGTGAGAAAGAAAGAGGGGTAGACTACGGTCACCAAAACACACAGGACAAAGTGTTAAAAAAAAAAAAAAAAAAAAAAAAAAGAAAGGTTAGGCTACAGTTGTCAAAGCTAAGAAATTGAAAATTAATGAATGAATTAAAGCCACAAAAAAAGTTTTCTTTTATTTCTTCAAAGTATTTATTCTGGTTAATAAATGGTCGTTTTAGTTTAGGAATTAATTCTCGCTATTAATTAGCTGTTTATTAGCATGCCCATTATTTACATATTGGCTGTTTATTATTACTCATAAATCACATATTTTGTATGGCC
Source organism: Enteromius paludinosus (assembly GCA_032361165.1). Lineage (NCBI taxonomy): Eukaryota > Metazoa > Chordata > Actinopteri > Cypriniformes > Cyprinidae > Enteromius > Enteromius paludinosus. The sequence goes on along the minus strand of JAUMHQ010000044.1, from coordinate 6,095,087 downwards.
ATATTCTACATCACTAATCCTACCAAATACCTAAACTTAACAACTAAAACACAGCAACATTTTAGATTCGACAAAGTATGATCTTTATTATTCTTGATTTTATTCATCTAATTTTATGACTTTTAATCATTCTATCTTTTGCGATTAAGTTATATTCGAGACAGATACAGAAATGGCTCGCTGAATAGGATGTGTTGCGGTTTATGAAATTTAGCTGCAGGGTCCCCTGCAACATGCACATCAAGGGTTGCTATTGTAATCTGGGAAGCTGTTTGTGTTTGTTTATGTAGCTCAATACCCCCCAGGTTGACGCTTATCTATTTTACCACCAACATTCACAAATACAAACAGCATGGACACATTGTGAGGCATTATGGGTAACTGATTGCACTGGGCAGGGTGTGTACCATGGCGTAACATATCGTGACTTTCAAATCGAACAAAATGTAATTCAGATCTGAACGAACTCATATGAATCACCTTCATAAATTAACAGCAGCTCAGTGCCTTGATTCAGTACCTTTACCTTTAAACTGACAAGCATAACCTCGGATGTCTTGTTTCTTTTCAGTCATATTTTCCCTTTAGTGGTTTTACCGTCCAATATTTTGCTGTCCAATGTTTTTCCTGAAGTCTAGTGCATTTTTTTAAAACCCTAGATAATGTATTTTTCAGTGCTGCCAAAATCAGCCCTACTGACCACCCCCCACACAGTCTGCAGGGGGCCAGGGAGTTTATGTGTGTGGAGGGAGTGTGTGCGCGATTGTCGGAATGTGTGTGTGTGTGTAAATGTACGTGCGCTTCCTCCTTGCCAGTATTCCCACAGCCTCCATCTTCCTGTTGTGCTCAATGTGTCCGACAGACACAAATATACAAGCAAACACAATCACCATCATATTCGTTCGCCTTTATCCCGTGTGCCTTTCTTCCCATTCCTTCCATGTCTGTCTGTTAGTTTATCCCCCCATAACCTCGCGGATGGTTATTGAAATTGCATGGTTGGTATCAGTGAAATTCCTCTCTAAACTGATGTAGCTGTTGATGAATTACTGCCAGAGCTGGTAATTCATTCCAGAGACCATAGTGGACAGAAATCATTTATGGGAAATGTGTTTGAACGAATCCCATCGTATTCATTTTGACTGTCCTCATCGGGTGTGTGGTTATGCTATTCGGTACATAGATGCGCACACACACTCACTCTGCCACGTCGTTTGGGGTCCGCTCCCCGAGGCCCCCCTTACAGCCCCCAGTGCAGACCAGAGCGCAGTGGGAAAATGAGAGACAGCTTTTCGGCGTGGTGGAGGGAATGCTCGGACGATGAGAACATGTAGTGGAGAGAAGTCAATAAGGAGGGGGAGCTGCTGACTGGCCTGTGGAAAAAGAGAGCGAAAGGAAAGGAGAGAGAGCGACATGTCATGATTCAGAGGAAAAATAGTTTGTTTTACAACCGTGTTCACATTTCAGGGGTCTTTCATATAGATCAGTCTGCGTTAAAACTAGACGAGGGATCAATTTCACGCCCACTCTGCATGTTACACATGGAGTGCCTTCGGTTGTCGGGCAGTCTGAGGGTTAGCTCATCCAAAAATGAAAATTCTGACATCATTTACTCACCTTCGTTTTGTTCCAAACCCATAAATCCTTCGTTCATCTACAAACATGAATGAGGTTATTTGTAATGAAACCTGAGAGATTTCTGTCTCTCCGTCAAAATAACCCAAACCTCAACGTTTTAAAATGTAATCCAAAAGTAATCCAAATCACACTGTTCTGAAAACACGCAATAGCTCGTTTTTTAAGAAAATTTTGGTTTTAATTACCTTATAAATATTGATCAACATACATTAAAGGGATAGTTCACCCAAAAATTAAAATTAGATGTTTATTTACTTACCCCCAGGGCATCCAAGATGTAGGTGACTTTGTTTCCTCAGCAGAACACAAACG
>JAUMHQ010000044.1:6058804-6069098 GCA_032361165.1 Enteromius paludinosus | reverse complement strand
ATATATAAAATTTTTTTTTTATATATATACATTTGTAAAATACACTATAATAAATTACAATAAAACACATCAATTTAACTTGAATTTTATTTTTATATATTTTTTATTATGTTTTACATTTTTATTATTTTTACATTTAATCTACATTATTTGTATCCGATCATTAAATAAAAAGGTACAAATATATTCATGCCTTTTAATGAAAAGATAAATATTTACTTATTTTTATTTTAATCTAAAGTTAATTCATTGATGATAATAACAATAATAATTGTTAACAGTATGTTGTTTAGCCCTATTCAACGTGTATAGTGCAGGTGATTTGGCTTGACCTTTAAAACCATACCTTTTTCGTTTTTTTTTTTTTTTTAATAAATCTATGTTAACAGGGTTGACTAACAAATTTATTGTGCATTTTATTGGAGGTGGTTTTCTTAGTCTGTCCACCGTCTTTTGGCTGTAGTGAAAGTGGGAGGGGCTTATGCCACAACCTCCCTCCAGTTTCTGCCTTCCTCCAATGGGCAAGCAGTTACCAGAGTGACAGTGACTCTGATTCGGATCGCCCTGAACCAGACCTTGTGCAGGATGACCTAGCGGGTCGTAGATTTCGCACTGTGACTTCCATGGCACCTGTGAACTTTGCGATCCCTTCAAAGCCTCTAGGACCCAAGGTGGCCCCTATGGTGACCCCAAGTGCTAGGAAATCATGCCTCACCTTGTCAGATGCCTCATGGCTGGCCACAGTGCCACCCCAGAGATCAAACCAGAGGTCAGAGTTTAGAGGGTGTTTCAGATATAGACTGTCTGCCGTGGTGCCCTAATATTTGTGCTTATGTACATCCAACTGGTCCTAACTACTCTTTGTTCATCTGTTGACTGTAACTAAATAAGCTTATTAATTTAGAAGACATGCTTGGACATGCCCAAACTGGTGTTCTACTCTAGTGGAGCTCATTTGGAAGAATTGCTTGGTGTGATCCTTCAAGGTTCATCTTGACGTTGTGTGGGCCTTCACTAATTGGCTGTTTGTTCATTCATACTTCGTCTTCTTACTAGAACTGCATGTGGTTTAATGTTGCTTTGCGTTCCACTAACTAGCACTACAAATGAAAAGCGGTTAACAGTTTTGTGTGCATGTTCATGCATGTGCTGCTTTGAGGCGTTTATGCACTCGTCTCATATGGATGACTCTGTCTTGGGAAGCAGCGTGTCATCCGCTCCCTCTTTAAATGGACGAGCAGACTTTGAAACTGCCACTTTGGAGGAGGAGTTTCTTCAGCGAGCCTTAAACAATGGCACGAGTGACTCTGATGAGGACCGAGGATATGCCGATCCGGTGCTGGATGACCTTTACACCCGTCGGGTGCTCAGCTCAGAGCATCAAACCTCCGTCAATGCTGATTCAGACAAGTTCCTGCCCAAATATTGGACACCTGAGGAAGATCTACATGTGAAAAAGATCAGGCTAGGGTCCCAGCGCAGACCGTGGTATAAGAAGATGCAGGGCTTGAGGTTTGTGTCATAAGTAGAAAGAGGGTCTTTTTTTTTCTTCAAGCTTCTTGGAAATCTAGCAGAGAATCCCATGTTTCCTGCTAATTCAAAATATAACATCTATCATAGAAGTGAAATGAAATCCATAAATTGTCATAATTTCCGTTACTGAACTTGTCCATAGTCCTAACCCCCATATACAGTTGCTGAATCGAAATTGCAACCTCTGTCAAAATTGTGAGAAAAAGAAATTTTAAATCAAATTTTAACCCATAACAAAGGTTTTTATTTTTTTTAATTATTATTAAGGATATTAATAATATAATAATATTCAAACGATTTTTTTGTTGTTGTATAGTGCAGGAGTACATACTTGTGTGATTCCCTGTACTTGGTTTTCCTCTTTCCTCCATTTAAAATGGTCTTTTCCCTTTTCCTCTTCTATTGCTTCCTCCGTTTTCTGTCTTTCTCTGTCTCTCCTTCCAGTAGCCGAAAGATGTCTGGTTCCTCTGAGGACGACTCTGATTTTGACGTCACTCCTTGGCTTGCTGCACCTGCTCCAAACTTTTCACCTGATTCCAAATCCCCCCACACCCTTTGAGACATTCTTTTTTTTTTTTTTTTTTTTTTGTGTAGTAGTGCATTGGATAATTAACTCAAGCCATACAGTGTATATATATACATTTGGAGAAGGGTATAGTATGCCAAAAAATGCATACTGTATGTGCAAAATGTTGAAAATAAACGAACATGTAGAAAATATTTGGTAAATAATCAACGTAATCTTTTATCTTTACTTAAATTGCGAAAACACGGATCTGCAATATTGATGCAGCAATGTTATAGCTGGTAAAAGCAATTTCTATGGCATATACTATGTATGTTTGAACCAAAACTTTGCTTCCATTTTAATGGAGCTTTATTTAGATCTAATGTAGCAGTTGAGGCCATCTTGAGATTGTAACAAATTCTTAATTTGGTAATATCCGTCTAATCCCTGAGCCTAATTTTATTGTTTCATTTGCCTGGCTTCATAATTTATTGGTGTGAGATGACTTGGCCAAAGCTGTGTATGAAAAGAAAAAGTCCATATAGTGCATTTTAATATAAAAACTGTGATTAATTCTGCAAACAGCCACAGAAACTGCATTTGTGCAGTAATTTCTACAACATCCAAGCAAAATGAATCCTAGAACATTTGTTTTTGGATTCTTTTACAGTGTTTTACAGTGGGATTTAACCACAAATCTCCAATAACTAAAGATGTCTTGGAAGTTTCTTGAGCTGATTTACTGTTACAGGTGATTTTGAATATTTTGCGTCACAGCTGTCATATAATTTGCTAATAAATTCTGTGTGTGTCCTGTTGTGACAACTGGCGTGTTTGTGTCTGACATTTTGACAGTTTGTAGTCGAAGGACTTGCACTGAAAAGTCAAATGAACCCTTTGTATCAATAAAAATATCAGCTGGGAAACATATATTTATGTATATATTTTTGTTTTGTGTGCGTTTAGTGATAGACAGTAAATTATGCAGAGTTTGGGTGGATAATTTTTTTTTATTTTTTTCGGTGCACTCTTTTCATGTGATCCTCAATGGGAGAAAACAAAAAAACATGTTTATATACTTTAAAGACAGTTTCACTATCAAATATTTTCATGATTTTCCCAGATTTCCCATGAGACACTCTCGGTACCCGGGGTGAGTTCTGCAGTTTTTGATGTTGCTTCAGTATTATCTTGCAATAGCAAACTCCTGATTGCTTTTGCATTTGTGGCTCCATTATGCTGGCGGCTTTTTACATATGTGAATATGTGCATTTTGAAGGACTTGTCCCTCAAGTAAATTATACAATCAATCATCGTACAGCATTTTACAAATTGCTACATGCTATATGCCTTGCATTCTGCCCCTCCTGCATCATTAAATCATTGTTTTACTATTATTTTTTTATAACTGTATTGAGTTTTTGCTGGTTTATCTCTTTATTCAGTTTAAGATGCTAATGTCTTTAATACCAGGGTTCAGTTCAGCTCTTAATCTCTAGATGTCAGTGTAGCATAATTATACGTGCATTAAAAAGTCAGCATTCCAGACTTCTAGTGTTTTGAATGGAGACGATGATTTAAATTTGCCATCTCCACCCAACAGAAGCAAATCTACGGGTGACATCACACTGGAGCCCATTCCACAGGAATCTGACACCTGCTCCAGCTTTGACCTGCTGGGGTCACGGCATGTTCACCAGAGGTCTTTTGAAGAGGTGACCCTTGACCCCTCAGCTATACAGAGAGTTCAGCAGGAGCAGTTACAGAGCATCCGGGACAGAATAAGAGAAAGTGAGGCCAAGTGGCAGGAAGTAAGTGATGCTTATTTGCGTGACATCATGGTTGTGGAACTACTGAACACACAGATTTTAAGAATAAATGTTTACAGGAGTAGTTCACCCAAAAAAAGCAATTGTCATCATTTGCTTACCCTTGTTTTAAACCTGTATGTGTTTTCACCTGTGGAACACAATGGAAGATATTTTAAGAATTGTATGCACAAAAACTATTTATTGTATAATTTAAGTACTTCTCGGAAAACTGTAAATTCTTAAAATATAATCCACAGAAGTCAGACAAACAGGTTTGAAATGACATGATGGTGTTGCATATATACAAGATATGTTTGCATGTATTATTATTACTGTATATATACCCTTGGGACCGAAAAAAAAAAAATAAAAATTCCGGTCCCAAGGGTTGTCACAGAGGAAAATGTTGTTCATAAGGACATCCAATTTTGGCTGTTATTCCATAAAATGTTGCCAAAAGCATCTCTAAGTTTCTTCTAGATGTTGCTTCTTGTATGTCTGAGTTTGCACTGTGGGGGTCCTCAGTGAGCCAAATAAAAACAGTAGTGTTTAGTTATGGACTGGCCTTTGAGAAGACTTTTTTGCCCCTTTTTTTTTTTAAGATCATTCACACATCACATGTTATTGTCAGACAGGTTTTTTTTTTTCGTGGTATTTCTTTGTTCTTGTTATCACTCAATTTTCACCTCTGTTATTGCAGGATCTGAACAGGTGGAAGAGCCGGCGGCGTAGTACAAACTCTGACCTCCACAGGAAGCGTGAGGAGAGGGAGCAGACTGAACTTATTTCCAGTGGGGGAGGGACCAGTGCTATCAGGACTGCACAGCTCACCGGGGTGCCAGAGGAGAGGTAATAATACACTCTAATATTTTTTTTACACGCACAGTAATGCGTTTTCTTTTTGTCTTGATACATTTTTAAAGGTATAGTCCAACCTCAAATTGGAAATTTCAGTTACTATTTATTTTTACTTTATATTATTTCAAGTCCAAATGACATGGTAATGGTTATATACATTGTAGTGTTAATATCTTGGGAAATAGATGTGCTTCAATGTGCGGTGGAGCAAGTACCACTGCTCATACTGTACGTCCATAGACATACTGCTGAGAGCATGTAGGAAAAACTGCTACTGCACATATGACCTATATTATACAACACCCATGTCCAGTATTGCATACATGAAATACACCCTGATTTAGATCCTGATTTGCTCAAGGAATTATGTAGATGAATCAAAGATGCTGATTATTTATTTTTCCAACATGAATTGCTTCCTTACGCGATCGCTTGTTACAGCTTTTTTGCTGCATTGTGATCCAGAGATTTAGGACTCTTTTGTGAAAACATAGAAATATGAAAAAAAAAATCGGTCAATGGTGGGGAAAGAGTTAAGTAGTTCTTAGCTAGCATCTTTGTGTACTTTTAAAGGAGTCATGCAAAGCCAATTTTCCACTAGCTTATATGATTCTTTAGGGTCTTAATGGAAAGTTTGTAATATAGTCCGAGTCCAAACCAAATCTCGTCAGCCACAGGTTAGCAGCCCGTAGTATCCTTTATTACCTTTTGACAATGCAGAAATGCTTCGCTTTGTCAAGACAAACTTGCCTTTAATGTTCAAGTAATAGTATTTAGTACTAGCATTTGTTATTAAGTTATTGTTGTGAGAGAGTCATGTAATTTGTTTAAAAAATTCTTCCATATTAATACTCATTGAGGAAAAGTAGATATTTGTTAGTAAGCTTAGTCATTGTAAGGTGGTAGTTATATATTTCTACATTTTCAAGGTGCAGAGCACTTTACAGATCTTCTGACAACAAAATAATGTTTATTGATTTATTTATTTTATTATAAAACTAACTTTACTAATGTTAGTAATATACTGGAACCTATTTTATACCTTACAAGCACTTTATTTTGTTGTGAGAAGATCCTGTAAAGTTTAATAATTTATTTGGAATCGGCAGGTCACACTTACTGTAAAATCGGAATCGGCCAAGAAATTTGCAATCGGTGCATCTCTAGTAAATGACAACTGCTATGTTCATTAATACATTCAACAACAAAACACCTCAATCGCTTAGGAGTCTTTATTTGTCTCTCCATCTCGGTCTGATGACGGCTCACTCAGGGCGGGTCTGAGGTAAGACTCCTGTTCAGTCTGTGTGACAAGTGGCTGTCAATCAACTATTGTGGGTGTGGCCTCTGTCTATGTGATGCCACACCGACATGCATTTGAGAATGGCTTGATTTCAGAAGGGGCAACTTATTTTTATTAAATCAAAAGAAAACTACCTGTGGATCTTTATCGTTGTAGGGTGGTTGTGTACTCACACTCCCAACACACATTTCAGTCCAAACAGCTTGTAAAAGTGCATGTGGCACCAGATGACCCCTTTAATTACCAATACTCCCCACATCCCCCAAACAAACAAAAATAAGTGCAACTTCTAACTTTTTCAAACTTTTTGTCTTATTTCTTTTTTTTGTTATTTTACATGTATAACTACTATCCACATTAATAAATCTGCATCCCCCAAGATTAATAAAGGCTCTAAATATTTAGTTTGTAACACTTGCATTAACTGATGTTAACAAATTGAACTAAAGAGTTACCACATGGTGTTTACTTGTGGATAATAGAGACATTTGATAGTCACACCTGTCCTCCAAGCCCTCTCCACCCCCTGCATTTCCTGCTTCCCACCCTTTAGTGCACAGGTGACCACTAACAGCCATGTGCTTTCCTGTAGAGTCCTGCCTCATCCTTAAACTCTTTTCTTGGGATTAGATCAGCAGTTCACTCCAGTTGCCTGTTCACTCTCTTCCAGCTCCAACATGCCTGGACATATGAGGGATGCGGGATCCAGTGTCAGCAGTACTGGGTGGTCCACCACCTCACCCTTCATGAACGGGACATCTTCTGCTCTGACCAGAGGCACTAACACGGAGATGGACTCAGCTGGTGAATTCTTCACCCCTCCGTCAGCTGTTGTCTCTGAACAGAGTTCACTGACCATGGATCCTGAAGCGTACGAGCAGCAGGGTCCAGACTTTAGCCACCACGGAAGTCTCCTAGAGAGTTTTTATTCAGGAGGAGCACGCATATCTTCTACTCTACCCAGAGGTTATAGAAGGTCAGAAGGTTCCTCGCGCCTCTCCACGGGCGTCACACCCCGTCCATTTGGAGCCAAACCCTCCAAAGTGTCTCCACTGCCGAGGGTATATTCAGTAAGTGCTCATTATGTTATAGATCACTTGTTCTTTTATTCAAAACAAAAAAAACTTGTCTTCATGTGAGTCTGGATTCTCACAGTGGAGGCTTTTGATTCTGATTAATGGGATTTTTGCTATCTGTGTGTTTAGCATCTCATTGTGAACAATCTCTCAAAATTATAAGTATTAAAAGTATATTTCTTTTTTGTGAGCGGTGATGGCACTATTTTTATTTTGCATGGTCTGTTAGTGTTGGAAAATGGAAAGTGCAAAGTGATTCGTTTTTTTTTTTGATGATATTCATGGCTTCATTTAGAAGACATATCACCCACATATCAATTACACTATAGTCAAACAGTTTTAATTGATTAAAACATTTAGCTTAAATCAAGGAATTGAATCTAGTCTATAATTTTTATTTTTAGATATTTTTTAAATCAAGTGTTGCTTTGAGAAATCTTGATCTTATCCCTCCCATACTCACCAGGCAAGAATTGCAGGCAACGATTGCAGTATTGGTGTAATTCTCTTAATGAAATGCAATGGTCAGGTATAAAGTTGCATTGAAATTGTTATATTTATGAAATGGCTTAATTTTAGATCATTATTAATCACACGTGTATATATAATGACAATATTTAAATACTCATTTACTTCCGTTGGCACTTACTGTACTTTACAGTCCAGTATCTTACCCCACAGTAACTGTTAGTTTCTAAATAGTACCTAAATGGTTGATAAACACACCTCATGAAGGAGTGGGGCTTGAGGAAGAGTGGTAGTTTGTTCAGTGTTCCATGTGTGAAGTTTAGTGTTACTCCTCATCACCTGATCATCTAGCGGTTGGCTTATGAATAATGGATAAAGCCACTACTACTGCTCTGTACTCCGGGTGCTTCATGAAACCCAAGCTGTGACTTTGTTGTGTGTGTGCGCATGTGTGTGTGCTCTTTTCCATGATGAGCTTCTCTACTGCATAGCCACACGCAGTCTTTGGTCACCGTATCTCGAACAAAAGCAATAATGTATTCTCCGTATCAGTAAGTTATAATATAATAATATAAAATGTTCCATAAAATGCAAAGTAAACGAAATAGGGTCAAGTTCCTCCAAAACGCGTTCTGTTTTTTTCAGTGCTCTTAAATATGTAATCCCAATTTAATTTTAATGCCCTTTTCTTTTAGAAATGTCTTTTTATAATGTCTGTTGAGTCTGTTTCAAACAGAATTCGGCACTGCCAGTGCTGAAGTGGTTGTTTAAGGAAATAACCACTTTATTTATTTGCTTTTATCTTTGGTTTCTACAGATGGACGACTCTCATAAAAGCCTGATCAGTGGGAACCGAGACGATTCAATCATCCCCTCTTTCCTCAGTGGTCAAAGAAAGGTCACATCCTCTGCTGACACAGGCCACTTTCGTTCAAGCACTCATCCAATCAAGAAGGAAGAAAAAGAGAGAAGAGATGGAAGGTTGTTAGCTCCTGTAATTAACTCGTTTGCCACTAAAGTGACTATGGCAGCCTCCAATGTACAAACATCTCCTCCTGTTGCCTCTGAAATCAGGGATTTTAAGGTAGGCTGCTTGACAATCTGAATCGAGTAAATTAAATCATGTTTAAATCCAGGATATCCTTAACTTATCTAGAACACTCACTGGGTGAAAACAGTTCTATATTGTTTTGTTTATGATATAAAAATACAGCATGTGCTGTAAATATACATGCATGCAATTACTTAAAGTTCTTCGAAAACAATTTTTTTTGTGTTATACTGACCAAAGCAGATTTCTTGAAGATGGTGTCATGGGATCCTCAGGTGTCACGTTCTCTACCTGTATCTCTCTCTCTCTCTCAGGTGGGTCAAAGTGAAATGCGAGTCTGTTTGAATCAGAAGCCAAACAGTGGAAGAGACTTTGGATTCAAGGCTCACTGGGACTCAACTGGTGCTTGTGTGAAATCTGTTCAAGCAGGTAAGACTTATTTAATATTATTCCAAGCAGACTGGAAACTGCCGTTCATTTTAAATGCATCCAGGCCGTGCCATTTCACTTAATAGAATCAGTCAGCTTAGATGTAAAATATACAGTACTGCATAGATTTTTCTACCAAAAAGAATCTCAGTTTAGAGAAAGGAGTGTGTTGATGAAAATTTGGTGGTTTGTGTTAATGGATGACTAGAGGTGTGTTGATAAGTAGAGTGTATTCAGGATTTCAAATGTATTCATAGTTTATTTATTTATTTATTGAGAAAGCAAGAAAAAACACACTACTAAATAAAGATTAAAATGTTAAGTTAATCATTAATTACTAGTGTTTTTGCTCAACTAATGCTTAATTGTGAACAAATTAACCATTAATTAATGCTCAACTAATGCATTATTTTGGACCCCTATTCTGAAGTGTTACCAAATGTTTTTGTGCATGCATTTCCATGTGTGCTTGCATTCAGCCACACTCTGTCAGTTCTCAGGATTCTGGAGTGAGATTGAGATGAATGATTTATAGAGAACAGTGAAGGTGTTTCTTACTGCGCATTAGTCTGATTGGTTAAACTGAAGAAGTCCTGCAGGGAGTCTGGTTCTGCGTTTAGGATATGTCCTCATGAATGAGAGGAGCTTGAGCATTTAACTGCAACCGGCATGCTTAAAGCAGGTCAGGGTGGCCATGCATGTAGTAAATATAATGTTATATTAGCTTTAAGTTTCTGAAATTTGGGATAATTTTAATATGCCGTATTGCGTTATGAGACAGGCTAAGGTGCAGAAGGCTCAGGTTGATCTTTCCCAGAATTCTATTTAACACAGTAACGTACATGTAGAGCCTCATCAATCATGTATGAAGCTGGTCTGTTTTCGGTTCCATTTAGGGCTGTCAGTCAGGTAATATATTATGATTTGTTTTTTAAGTTGTTGCATTTTGATCTTTTTTATAGAAAAACCTGAATTTTTGGGTAAAATGTGTTTATTTTTGTGTATTTTATTTACATAATTGAATAGATTCAAGACATCTGGCTAAGTTAGATTTCTGCAACAGTGCACTTATCTGAAATAATGAAATATCTTTCCCTGTACTTCATGAGCTTGAAAAATAAGAACCTTAATTCAGTTCTAAAACCAATAGTTTGATTAGGCGGGCACCTATTGGTTTAATAGTAGGCATGTGCCGGTATCACATTTTCATGCTGCGATTAATTGATTGAGCTTTTATCACGGTATACGGTATTATCA
>JAUMHQ010000044.1:6045567-6055739 GCA_032361165.1 Enteromius paludinosus | reverse complement strand
TTCAAATATGCCTATATCTGGTGGCCTTCTCTCAATCCGGGTCATTTACAAGTGCACTATACTAAATACTATATTTCAACTTTTTTTCTTTTTTTGTGACACTAAAACTCCGTTGTACTTAAGACTGGAGAAATGACTGCTGAAAATTCAGCATTGTAATCAGTAAGAAATTGCATTTTAAACAAATATTAAAATGTAAAACTGCTGAAACAACTGTTATGTATTTTATTTATTTTTTATTTTTTATTTTTTTCTCTCAGGGAGTGCTATCTAAAATGGTGAATGGACGTATCCAGGACAGTCCAGCTTCTCTAAGTAGCAAAGGTGGGTGCTCAAGACCACTTAAGCAGTCAAAAATTGGGTTAAACTGAAGAATTTTCATGTTATTTTAAAAAAGACAGTCAAATATGTGGAAAATGACTCTTTCCACTGTTCTCTCCCCACCTGTGTTGTAGACTATGAAAACATAGTTTTGAAAAATCATAGAAGAAAGTTAGAATTTTTCAAGCAAAAAGGTAACACATTTACTCAGCATGTAGCAGTTTAATGCGACATGGCTAATCGATCACTGCAGCTTATTCATTTAATTATGATGTGACTGATTTGCATTAAGCACACTCTTAATGGTGTGTATTGGTGTGGTCTGTTAAATTGAATCTTAATATGTGATTACGCTAAAATATACGGGTTTGCTTACTACGTTCTAAGGGCCTGGCTAACTAAAGCATTTAGTACACGCAGTAAATGTTTCACCCATTTAAGTTAAGATTGCTCTTTTCTCACTACTGCGTGTATTAAAAGCTTTAAGTCGAGCTCTAGGACTGAGCAGTAAGATCTGTAATTGCTTGGTGGGTTTCTGTTGCTCTCAAGATTTTATTGCTCTTCACGCTAAGGCTAATGCTCTGTCCTTCAGGTGCCACAGTTAGCTCCTGGGTCTATCTCTGCGGTAAATAAAGACGTGTGCGGTGATACGCTGTTATTGACTGTATGTGAGGACTGCTGTTTGTCACTCTTTTCATCTCTTTTTGATTCATCTCATATCATTGCAGAATTGTTTACAAAGACAACTTTGAATTGGCTAGTCTCTCTGACAAAAACTGCTTTTAATTCTGTAGCATGCGCTACTCCTCTGGGCTGTGTTTTGCACTCTCATGATTGGTCTCTGTCTTGCTTATTGTTTAAAGCCTGCATTCCAGCATACGAGTGTGAATTTGCAGTGTGCTCACTTGACCGTGGTGGCTTTGGTTACAGTTTTGTCATATGAGTAAGGGGTGTGTGTCAGAATCCATTGAGCAGCATGGGCCAACAGGTTAAAGGCATCGAAAACTCGCAGCTATGTGTATGCTTTATGCTGTTTAAATTGATCTTTTTCTTCTCCTCTTTTACCAGGTGGCTCGGAGTCTGCCATCTCTGATGTGAGTCACGTTTAGTCTTTATCTGTATTAAATTCTGATTTATCAGGTAGTCTACTTTTTGGTTTTTTGCATCCTCATTTTCTGTTGTAAATTTTTTTTGGGGGGTGTCAGCTGCAGGTTCCCTCCATCAGTAGCACCTCCTCTCGCTGGTCATGGGATCATGAGGAGGAGAGACGGCGGCAGGAGAAATGGCAGATGGAACAAGAGCGCCTCCTGCAGGTACCACCAAACACTAAATGGCACAAATGCTCTTTTTGACTTGTTCATTTTAGTTTCAGTAGTTCATATAGCCATTTGGGTAACACTTTACTTGAAGGGGTGTGCGTAAGACTGGCGTGACACCTTCATAATCATGACATGGCATACGTCATGAATATGAAGGAGGTTTTATGCATGTTTATGACAACTGTCATTAAGTCTCATTTGCTCAGTTATGTCGCTTTCAGTACAAATGTGACATTGTTTGAAGTGTCTTTATGACAATACTTCATAACCTTTCAGTGGCTTGGTAATGCCAAGTTGTCAGGACATAGACAGACAAGTTATATTGTTTGTCATGCAAGTAGGGCACTGCAGCAAACAAGATTCAGGAGACGTGGTTGGATCCACATCTAGGAGGTGGGGTTTGGTTGGTTTAAGTGTGGAGATGGGTAGGTTTAGGTTAAGGTGGGAGGGGTTGGTTTGAACCACGCCCCCTGGATTTTGTGGGCTTGGATTTGTCATTAAAAAGTTCATTAGGTGTAAATATTATGTTAGGGTTAGATAAGGTTATGACAGAGTCATGAATACTTCTCTTGACCTCAAGTACAGTGGTACATTAAAATGTCATTAGTGTCAAATTCTGTCAAATTATTTTATGACAGAATATTTATTTTATATAGTCTAAGTAATGTCAAGTTGTCATGACGAAGACACTGGCAGGTTATGAAGTATTGGTTTATGTCAAGTTACAATAACGAAGGGATCATGAATTGTATGAATTGTCTAACCGGAATGCATTAAGTGTGTTTAAACCGTACTTGCAGTTTGGCTTTTTCATGTTTTGCCTATATTTCGATTTTTGCAAATTCATAAAAATAATGAATTAAATGTTTACTTGTGGACCTTTGTTTGAATTGGTTTCAGGAGAAGTATCGACGTGATCAGGAGAAGCTGGAGGAGGAGTGGAGGAGAGCTCAGCAGGAGGTCTATGGAGAGGAGCACAGTGGTACTGAGGTCAGAAGACTGTTGTAGCATTGACATAGAATTTTGTCCAATGCAGTGTATTTAGCTATTGCTACCAATATACCCCTTCTACTTATGACTGGTTTTGTGGTCCAATTTCTCTCATTTAAGCTCTAACACCGCATGTAAATTGAGTTTTATGCAGGTGTTTTATTGCCTTTAGACTCTACAGCATAATGAATGGTGAATAGGAATCATAACAGCGTTATTATATGCCTCCTGCTGATATTAGGAGCTGAAATGCACTGATGTGCTGTCAAATGGAAATACTACTTATATCCCATCACCCTTCCTCAACCAATCCATTGGTACCACTTCTGTGACATCCAATCAGAATGCAGAGAAAGTGGAAGCAATGCAGAACAGACAGATCACTGTACAAACAGCAGCAGCGCAGCAGTCACTAAAGGCAGAAGTGGAGTGTGATTCAACCACAAAGAGTCAGTGGTAAGAAATATGACCGTTTGGAAGAGATGTTGTAGCTGTTACTGGCAAGAAACATTAGGATTTAGCATTTCTGTAAATACTAGGACTGTCATTAAACAACAGCAAAAATCATTACATATTGTAAAATACATGCACACATGAGATGATTTGCTCATTTCAGTAAATAAATTCACTGAAGACATTCCATAATTGCAGCTGATAAAATATCACTGAACAGTATCACCAGCACCTATCCAATCCAGAAGAATCTAGATTTAGGGAACACCTTTCTTGTTGGTCTACTGTACATCCAAACACAGACAGAAGCTTTTATCTGATGTGTTGAATCTCGCTGTTTTTAAGTATCTCAACCACGAGCACCATATTTTTACTGACAAACCCTGACAAAATGAACTGTATTAGTGGTATTTAACTAATGTGGTATGTGTACATCTTACTGCTGCTTTGGTTATTGCTTGTATGTCTATCTGTCTGCTTCTGCTTTGTCCTGCTTCAGCTCAGAGGAGTCCTACGGGTTTGCCAAGCTTACGGTTTCTGACAGGTCAGTTTGCTTTTGGGGCTGCCTTTGCTTCTTTTGAATGGCTTTTGTGGCATAAGCAAGATACGATGACATGCATCTGGCAGCACTTTTTCCGGATTGAAAAGTTTTCTAGTTTTGTAGAAGGTTTTTTCTCATTGTAATGTGAAAGAGAAATTCATTTCTGGTTCAGATTTCAGTTCCATTTAGTGATATTTCATATTACCTTATGCCAGAAGAATTCAGGGGCTTCGTTGTTTGCGATGCAAAAATGACACGTGTCACCTTTTCAGCAGTCACTCTGTTTGAAATGTTTTGTTAATTCCTGTTTGTTGAATTTATGTATCTATTTTGCATAGGACTAAGTCGAAATCTACCCCTGCACTTCAAGGCCTTCACAAACAAGATGCTAAAGGTTTGATCGCTTTTACATTTTGGTTATTTTTCTCTGAATTCCTGAGTAGTTGAACACCAGGTACAGTTCTCGTCTTCTCTGCTTTGTCTCTTCATTGGCAGCAGGAAGCGGTAAAAAGAAGGGACAGCTGTCACAGGCAGAAAAGGAACGTCTGCAGATCCTGGAGGAGATGAGGAAGAAGACGCCGCTGCTCACTGACAACAGTTGGATCCGTCAGCGAAATGCTAGCCTTAACAAAGAGCCCATCACTGTGGGAACAACAATCAGGAGGTCCTGATGAATAAACATTTTCCTTTATATTGTTGAGCACAGATTTTCTTTGTCAGCTCTACACTACCACTATCACTAGTGTGACACATAGCTACCGAAAATAATGTATTCAAATAGAAAGCAGCTATTTCATCTTACTGCTGTTTTTACTGCATGCTTTTGATCAAACAAATGCAGGTTTGGTAAGCATAAGAAGCTTTTTTTTTTTTTTTTTTTTTTTTTTTTTTTTTATTCAAAAATCTTCCCGACTCCCAAACTTTTAAATGGTAATGTGTCTTAGTTGCTTTTAATATCACAATCTCTGCATCACAGATATGAGTCACTGGATAACCTCCACTCAACCAACTCTTCCTGGTCCAGGCAGTCCTACACTTCAAGTATCGGAAACAGGCCCCATTCTGCTTTGGGAAACACTGGCACTTACAGGAGTGGACGCAGCAGCCTGGGCCCAGATTCAGCCATCTTCTCCACTGGTCTTAAGCAGAGCTCCTTGTTTGCCTCAAGTTCTACCACTCCACCAATTACTATGCCTGAGCCGTCAAGCAAAAGTGTCTCTCAGCGAAGTGGCAGGTGTGGATTAGTCTTGACCCATTTTTAAGTGGTATTTCAGAATGAATTTTCAGTTGAAACACTTTTTAGGCCAATTTTAAGTTTAGCTTTCTTTTTTTTCCTAAGAAGGATTTCACTCTACTTGACCTTTAACCCCAGGTATTAAAAAAAAACCAAACAAACAAACAATGACCATGTTCTGAATGGAATACTAGTGTACTGCATACTGCTGTATATACTGCAGTGTACTCTACAGTTCAAAAAGTTGAGCTCAGTATGTTTTTTGTTTAAAAAAAAATTCTTCTAACTATTCAGCAAGGATGCAACAACATGAAGTGTTACAGTAGCATTCTTAAAAATATCAAATCTGCTGAAAAAATACTGAATTTATTTGATGGTTTAATAAGAAAACTGATCAAATGAATGCAGCCTTGGTAAGCATAAGTGACTTTCAAAAATATTTACAAAAATCTTCCCGATCGCAAAGTTTTGAACGGTAGTAAACCGTAAATGCTGCAGTGTGTATTGCATTAAATTTTATTTTTGTTAAGGTAGAAAAAATCTGGAACATATTGCATAGTGGGATACAGTATTCCACACATCATGGTTTCATTGTGCATGTTTTGTCAATTAAGGTACGCATACATAAAATTAGTGTGTACAGCATATATATATATATATATATATATACGCAGTATAGTATGGTATTCCGAACGTTTTAGTACTCTGCCGCCAGCCTCCCCCTCTTAAATGTAATCGAATCAATGCAAGGGCAGAGCAATACTGTCTTCTATGTGACATTGAACTCTGACACTGGCATGTGGTGCCTGTAGGCTGGTCAGTGGCAGGCGGATGTGCTCGAGGTGCAAGCAGCCTCTGGGGAAGGGAGCTGCCATGGTCATCGATTCCCTGGAGCTCTGCTTTCACATTGGTTGCTTCAAGGTGAGACCAGAGGTCACCTGAAAATGAGAGTGAGCGAGCACTCCACGGATCTGTTGCACTTTGCCTGGGTTTTTAGCCTTCGTCAATTGGGGGCGCAGGAGATCATTAATCACCTAATATCAATAAATTCACTTGTTGTGGTGTAGGCAGTCAGATTACAAGCATGCAAAACAAATGAGAAATGGTAAATCTTCATTTAAAGGCCTAATTCTGAATCCAATGAAAAAAATATATATTCCAGTAGTGGTTTAAAGGGATAGTTCACCCAGAAATGAAAATTGCGATTAATTACTCGCTCATGTCATTCCAAACCCATAAGACCTTCAGTTCATCAACAGAAGTTAAGATGTCTTTGATTAAAGTCTGAGAGCTTTCTGCGAATGCATTGACTGCAGCACAGCTTACACCTTTGAGACCCAGAAAGGTAGCAAGGACACTGTTAAAATAATCAATGTCTTTAATAATAACTTTATTCAACGGTTTCCTCTCTTCTGTGTTTGTCTTCTGGTTCTGTCATGAACGTGCATGGAAGAGTGACACAGAAGAGAAGACGATGAGTAAAGCTGTTTTTGTGATGATGTCATATGGACTATTTTATTGATGTTCCTGCTACCTTTCTAGGTTTTGAGCATTTCTGTTGGGAAGCTCTTAGTTTCCGTTACATATATTGTTATTTGTGTTCCAAAGATGAACAAAGGTTTTATGGGTTTGGAATGACAGGAGGGTGAGTAATTAATGACTGAATTTCCATTTTCTCTTTCAAGTTGAATTATTATTATTATTATTATTATTATTATTATTATTATTATTATTATTAAAAATATTATTATTATTATTATTATTATTATTATTATTATTATTATTATTAAAAAAAAAATTCTTCAAATTGAAGTCCAGTCTGTTTTCTGATTGCCTCATTGCCAATAAACTTGAAAATGAACACAACTTCTGGCTAACCATAGTGTTACCACTACCATTGCATCACCAGAACCCTGCCAGTCACTGATCACACAGGCTTTCCCAGTCACCAAACTATACTGTATTTTCCGGAATATTCTTTTTTCTTTAGTTCTAAGATATGTGTCATTACATATGCACATAAATATTACATTATTTCAGTTATTCATCTTCTGAGAGAAATTAATATCTAATTAATTATTTCGGAAAATACAGTATTTGCTTTCCTCATACTGAAGCTTGCTTCTTTTAGATTCATGTGTCCGGTTGCAAGGGTTGTTTCGTTTGCGGTAGCTCCTGGTTTCTTCACTGCTGTACAGGAAGGTTACATCACTGCTTCACCAGCCTTCACTAAAGAAATCACCTTTTCAAAGCTAGCTGTGGTGGAGGATCTGCCCACGCTGACCCAATAATCAGTATTTCTAATGAATAAATCATTTGCCTGATTTGGGAGGCTTTGGGGCCTTTGGAATTGAAAAAGGGTTGTATTCTCTCATCTTGATGTGTGTCCAGACATGTGTTTCTTGTTGATCTTGCAGTGTGTCAGCTGCAGGACTGACCTTGGGAGAGGGACCGAGTCCGGAGCTCAGGTCCGAGTCAGACACGGACAGCTCTTCTGTAACACCTGCTACAGCAGAATCAGAGGTAAGCAAAAACCAACATGCAATTATAAAACCAGACTCAATTTGAAAAACCAAACTATGAAATCTGTTGAGAATACGGACTTGCAGACTAGCCTTTATTGCTGAATGAAATTACACTGCTAATGGTGCTGGAACATGATTAAAACCAGCCTAACAGTTGAACACTAAAAGATTGCTTTTCCTCACATATAATTATATTTATATTCTATTTAGTGCTGTCAAAAGATTTATCATGATTAATCCCATCCGAAATGTTTTCGTTTACATATTTGTGTGTATAAATATACCCATATATTTATATATTTTGAAAATGTTTGCAATTATATAATTTATATACATAAATATAATTTTATAAATAAACATAACATATTTGTCTCATGTATAATACATAAATGTCTGTGTATATGTACATAATAAATATACAGTACACACGTTACATAAACAACACTTTTTAGATTCATTTAATTGCAATTGATCATTTGACTGCACTTATATTATATTATGCATTAAGATCTCATTCTTAAGTCTGCATTTATAAAACCAGTAATATGGTGAAAAAAAAATAAAAATACACATTTATATATAGATATAGATATATGTATGTGTAATAAATGAATCGTTTGCAATTTAAAAAAAATTGTAAAATGCTGTATATTTCTGTAAAGCTGAATTTGTGATCCTCAAGAATGATTTTTCTAATTAAAAAATTAGTACCTTTTTTTTTTTTTTTTTTTTTTTTTTTTTTTTTTTTGAGATCATGACATTTAATAACAATTTCTTAGCTCCTTTATCGTTATGACTCTGTCTAAAAGTTTCAGTTAGGAAACCTTTGCCTTTTAGTTTCATTGGAACTACACTATTCTAATTGAAAGACTGTATGCATTTTCTTGTAGTCTGTTCCTCCGTCTCCAAGTGACCAGAATGCATTGCAACAGATCGAAGAGGAGCATACCATAGAAGCGACCTCAGGAATCACAACTATTAGTACAACCTAACCACTGCAGCAGGCTTTATCCACTGCTTCCTTTCACCGCTTTGACAATCAATATATTGAGACTGGTATTTCTGTGATTTGTTCTCCTAGTAAGACCGCTACATAGTGACGAGTTCAAACATGTTATTTTGATCACTGCTGGTACCCGAGGTTGTTTCTGTACTGGCTGTACAGTAATGCATTCCATGTGGCAAGTAATAACATGTCTAATGTGTCGAATGACTTCTAAGAACTGTTGATGTTTGATTTTGAAGCAAGTCCTTGCTAAAAAAAATATTCTCAAACCTTTAATATAACCTTTCCTCATAATTATTTAATAAATGTTGTAGCACTTTTTATTTGGTAATCAAACACTTTCTTTGGTAGATATCACATAGTGGTGAAGGGGTTAAGTCATTTTTCTGTATCACTCAATTAGGAGGAATGGTATTATGTAACAAGCTGCTTTTATAGAAATATATTTGATCAGTCATACATACAGATGTTGAAATGCATTATCCAGTAGGTGGCACTCTGGTTGTAACTGACATTTTTCTCTCTGTTTTAGTAGACGCAATGTTCCGCCAATCAAATGGCCTACACATAGACATTGCATTGCATATAATTGTAAGATTAAATTACCTGGGATGCTTTTTTCCAAGCCCCTATGCCAGATGTTTCTGTTTGATGTTTACATGTCTCTCTCCTTGTATGACATAGGCTAGATTAAAACTGGCTAAACAAGTAAAATTGAGTGTTGCCATGGAAATAAAGCTTACTTTTAAATGGAAAATGATTATGTACTGAAAATATTTTCACTTCAAAAACCATTTACTTCGTCTTTTCCCCGCTATACATATCATTATCTCTTCATGTCTTGAAACCGATGCATACTTAAGTCCAAATATGGTTAATTTAAGAGTGGCTGCACATCTTTAGAATTTTCTGCTTCCTGTCATTAACTTCCTCCCACAGTCGTCACCATTACAGCTGTTACCTCGTTCTCAATGGCTCTGCAGTGAAGATTTACCGAAGACCTTATTTGTTGGAATGATAACAGCTACTTGCAGCACTTTGTTCTAAATGTTCTATAAATCACAAACTAAATGTGACAATAACAGAATCATAAATGTTGTTAATTCTGCTCTAATAGCTTTAAAAAAAAAAGGCTAGACCAGCCAGTGCGCATGCTCAGTGACCGTTTCTATAGTAATCGGGACTTCTAACATTATATATTATATCGGTCAAGGAATTGTTATATTTACATTGCTGTCTCTCTGAAAGATAATTCTATAGCCAGTCATTCTATAATACATTATGCGTTCTGGGGAGGAATGCCTTTGTTTTTGCAGTACCCATTTCAACCGCTAGTTGTCAGTCTTGTATACTGCACCTTTAAAAACACACAACCAAGTACTCAAAAAAAAGAGCATTAATAGCAATGGAAATGTTGTTATTGTTTTTGTGATGGATGTCATATTAGGTGCATATTTGCCACCTACTAGACTGGAGTGTGAAGCGTTGGCTTTTTGGCTGAATGGATCCTTTAAAAGTGGTTTGCTGGTCTTATTGACCTCATAAATAGTCTGTCTTTTATTTACTTGCCCTCA
This sequence comes from Enteromius paludinosus, assembly GCA_032361165.1. Taxonomy (NCBI): domain Eukaryota; kingdom Metazoa; phylum Chordata; class Actinopteri; order Cypriniformes; family Cyprinidae; genus Enteromius; species Enteromius paludinosus. The sequence goes on along the minus strand of JAUMHQ010000044.1, from coordinate 6,045,776 downwards.
GATATTTACAAACTCTTACGACTCACACAGAAGTTTAGACATATATGGAGTCTTTTTTTTTTTTTTTTTTTTTATAAAATAATTAGGCTGGGGCACAGGAGAACAAAACCACACCATAATAACGGTTCATACGATACAAGCCACGCTGTGGATTAGTGTGAAGAACAAATAAGTAAGGAATAATTGACGACGAGCCGTTGAATTATTAG
>JAUMHQ010000044.1:6030019-6045467 GCA_032361165.1 Enteromius paludinosus | reverse complement strand
TTGTGACAAACACTGGACAACCACAATTAACAATGGAAAATGTTCCTATTAATAATTAATATTATTCATATGTAGATTTTATAAATTGTCTTACTAACGTTTGAATGTTAGTCACGTAGAACTATATCGTTTCGCGGAAGGAAGAAAATGTTAATTTGAAACGAATATGCCAATAAAATGTTCCAAATGTCCAGTTTTTTTCCTTATGTGGCAAGTAACCGTGTAATAAGCGGGATAATGGACAGGCAGCCTGTAGTTATCGCAAAATAAGCCCCTTTAGCGTGATACAAGTTCATCTTGACCTGATCACACTGTCGGGGCTAATTTTTCGATAACTACAGGCTGCTTGTCCGTTATCCCGTTCTTATTGACTAAGCTCGGAATGTTTGGGCAATAGGTAAAAAAAAAAAAAGACAATTTTTGAGCCAGCTCTCAAATTAATCAGTTAGTCCAGTGTGCACAAAATTCTGTCAAATTCTGTTTCTCACAAGAACTCCTTTTATGGCCACAGAAGAAATTAAATGAAACTTACTCATGAAGCTTGGACTATTAGCAAGTTTGCAAGCTCAAGTCACCTTTCTTTTAAATACATGGAGAAAAAGTCTCCTTTTTTTGTACTATGAAAGAAAGAATATCATATGCGTTTGGAGCAACAATATCTGTTCACACCAAGAACAATATGTGTCCAAACTGTTCTGTTCAATACAGCAAGCTTGCTGCAGTTTTGTTGTCTGGCCCTTTAAATGCTCAGGCTTGTTAATCAGGGTCTATTATGTTTGCCTGTCATTGTTTTACTGGTTCATAAATGGGAAGAAATCTTTCTGAAAGTGTTTCAAACAATGTCTTCCTCTATATCATTATCGTTATAGTGTAGCTACTTCACTATTCTCGTCAAACTGAAACTTAATAGTTTTTTGTTTTGTTTTGTTTTTTTCATTGTAGTTTTCATCCTTAACCATAATATTTGCACAAAATAAGTGATGCTATTTTGATGAACAGATGGTGCTTCCCTCTCCATGCATGCGGATACCTCTTCCCTCAGCAGTATGTTCTTCCCAGAACCGTTATGGAAGTCATGACCCTATAGTGCACTAGCCGCAAGGGTTCACATCGCCCATAAAGCACAGCATTCCGTTCATGCGTGCAACCAAGTCTCAGATGTGTCCTCTTGCTTAGTTTGCCAGTGACGCTCAGTTCATGCAATCTGAGCTTTATATCTGCTGGCTGAGGTCAACAGACTCCCTCGGAGAGAGACCCAGGGACAATTGGTATCATTCTTCAACTGATTTAAATGCACCCAAATAACCCTGCAATTGAATTTCGTATAGAGACATAAAAACCAGCCTGTCACATGATACCAAACAAAAGAAGGCCACACAATTCGAATAAAGTCTGCCAGCCACGGTTTGTTTTTTATTTGTCCTGTGTTTGCAAAAAAAAAAAAAAAAACTCCCTTTTTATTAGCATAACCTATTTTAGTCCTTTGCTGCTTGTTTTTCTTTATTCACGTTGACATTTAATCTCTCTATCTGCTGTGTTCAAGACCTGTATATTTTTACCGTTCCCTTCAGCTAGTTCATAACACATGGCCTTTTTAAGGGCACGCACTTCAATGTCTTTACATGGGAGTGCTGTGAGTTTGAATTTATTTCGCTTATTCTTTACCGTCATGGCAGATCTAGGACTGTCCCTCTAAACCCCAGAAGCAGAATAACAGTTCTCAGCCAAATGTAGGATGTTTTGTTTTGCCTTGCAAAGCATATCCACAAACAAGAAGCAGCTCGTGTTAGCTCGGGAGCACAGTTTGAGAAAATACAGGATGGATTGGAAAATACCTCCCACTCCCTGAGTTTGAGCATATTGTGGTCTTTCTGCCTCAGATTTTACAGGAAAGTCGGAATTCACATTAAATTGTAGTTTACTGTACCCCAGATCAGTGGAATCGTTGCGTAGACGAAAGAAGAAATGAAATATTAAAAACCTCACTGGTCTCACTTTCCTGTTAATGTATTGGGCCTGTTGTGAGAAGAGTATTCCTGGAAATCCATGTAAACTGCATTGTCTGTGTGAAAAATAAGCCTTGCTGATTTTCCCACAGCAATGGAACTGCTTAAATTATAAACAACGCGCAGTTACACATTGTGATTAATGACTGTTAACAGTTCAGATGTAGAGAAATGTCCTGTGGGTCAAACTCCATTTCACACAGGACTGTTTGTTTATTTATTTCTTTATTCTCAGTTTCTCCAGACTCTCTTTTCTGGGTATTCAGAAGCAGAGGAGATTTACCAATTTTTTCTTTGGCATAAAACAAAATTGCACAACTACTTGTCTGTCCGCTAAATGTTTTATTTAATTATAGTTTCACATGGACCGGTCATCTAGTGTGATCTTGTGGCTGGACCTTAGAAAAGCAGTCATGGACGGGGTTTTGGCTTTGGCCTTTGCACAGACCACAGTCTTGAAAGACCTCCAAGTATTGACTAGTAAAAAATTTCCACTTACATGAGCACTCTTCCAGATTTTTTATTCTTCTGTTGATGTTAATAAAAGTTTGTAAACTTAGTTCCAATATTAGTTTTCTTATTAGACTTTAGAGGTTAAAGATAAATCGATGCTGCTAGAGTAAACAGCTTATCATTTAATAAACAGACAGCCAATTTTTCCTCGCTGGGGACTATTTTCAGGCGCTGCATAATATCATTGATTCTGGTAGAGCCATGCCACAGCAGCAAAGTTTGATTATTACGCCGGAATGAGCCCTCTGAAGTCAGTTACTCAAAGGAATCACAACAACTCCAACTTCAGAAGTGCCTTAAAAGGAAACAGTGGTAATATTTGTATGTATGCTTGTATGTTCAATAAACTCACAGTACTACCCAACCTCCATCTGTAGACATGATTCTATGGCGTACTCTTTTTATGTGTATTTTAATTGACTGGTTTTGCTAGCAAAGGATGAGTCCATCTTGTTTTTCTGACTTCTCTACTGTAACCAGCTCTGACATCCAACTTTCAAGGTAAAAAAAAATGCAACATATGTCACTTCAGGAGTTTGACATCCCTGTAGTTCATGTATTCCTTGTTTTTTTTTTCCTTCCACTTGCACACCCATTTCTCCATAATCAAGCTCAAGATTTGATTTTGAATTTTAACTATTTAAATGATCAAATTTAACTAATTAATGCAATTACGTTTAAATAAATAGATCAAGCAATCTTTCAAAAAAGTTAGATCGAAGTATACATTGCATACTCTTGAGTAGGTACTTTTAAATAAATTGTGACTGGTATAACAAACAAAACATTTTTTCACACAGGCATAGTTTATCAGTCCATACAGCCATACTTTTGTATTGTAAAATTTTCTTCCCTCTGTTGTATCATCATAAACGGCATGAATGAGCAAACAGACTGTTACTGATGGATTCACATTTTAGCTGAAGTGCTTGTGATATGTGATAGTTGTGATATTGCTGATGTTCTGCTAATGTTAGGTTTATGTTTAAATTGAGTCAGTTTATCAGTTGAAGAGTTCTTTTGGGATGAGTTCTCATTTTAGAGGTAACTCTCTAGTGGAGAATGCTGAACAAAATTAGACCGAAGAATTAAGATGCAAGAATTATTGAAATGTTGCAGACTCGATACAGAAAGTACATTTGACCTAGAGGGAGATTCAGGAAAGTGTGTGCGATTGTTTTCTGAATTCTGTTTGCAGCCTCATGTTTGTAGTCTGAACTCATTCCCATTAGCATCTTGTAACCTTTTCCTCGCACTCATTTTCCCACATTGTGCAGAAATGTTCTGTTTATTCTTCCTCATAGGGATCCATTGTGATTTTGCTGTGTGTCGTTACATTAACTGGCTATTATCGTTACATTAACTGGCTATGTTTGACACTCTTTAAGGAGAACGTGGCTGATATCTATTTAAAATAATTAGTTCATGTTTTGGTACAATGCAGCTCATCTCAGGCTGATATGCAGGTCCAATTGTGTGTACTTGACTACAGTAATCAGCTCAGAGATAGGTATAGCTCCTGCACTGTATTGTGTGTGTGGGCGGGACATTCTGACTGAAAATATGTTTTATTATAAAATGACTCAATAATAATAGACCATGCAGCTGTCATTCCGTGACACACATAGACAGGTGTGTGATAGAATACTGAAGTTTTCTGGAAGGAGAAGGCGGTGGTTGTCATATCATGCGCTAAAATAGAACCAGGTGACAAAAAATTTAAATGTCCATTATGAAAGATGCCATACTGAATAAGCTGAACCATATAAGTTCTATAATTCGTAACAGAGATGACTCACATTTGTTCAGGGGCAAATAAAAATAGCAATTTAAAACTGACATTCTAGATGGCTAAATATATTTCTTTTTGGGTGGGGGAAATAATATTTAATATAGTCATAATTTAAAAAAAGGCAAGTGAGCAGACATTTTTTTTGTGGGTGGGAAATATACACAGAGACAGAGAGAGAGCGCATATAAAGAAGGAATTTCGATAAATAAATGCAATGTACTGTAGAATGCAATGAGAACTGTATTCAGCTGAAAGATGTTTGTAAGACATATGATAATCTCTTAAACTGTGCACTACAAGAATGAAGGGATGAATATCCGGATGCCTTTAAAGACTGGAATCAACTGAAAAATGTTCAAGAATGTGACAAATGTGGAATATATTAAAATACCAGGAGGCCTTTGGTCTTTTTCTTTGGTCAGAATTGTAGGTTTTGTGTAGTGATACCATGAATAAAGCACACAAAGGCAGTTTCTATTGTTGCATACCGTTCCAGTTTCAGAAAACTGCGGCATGTGCTGGATTTATCACACTATACCCAGAGAATCATTTGAGATGAACTGTACATGCAGAAAAAGAAATGGAAGAATAGAGTGGCTGCATATCCATGCGTGTTAATGTGTTTTTGTGGGCATGGAAATGACTGTGTTGAGCAGGTCAAGTGCACTGCCATTTTGTAAATGTCACAAGTTAGCATTACGGATCAGTGTCTTCTGTTGACCTGAGATTGTTTTTCTCACTGGGTCACTGATATTTCAAATTAGAGTGCCAAAGCTTCAGCCACGATTGGTTTTCTCATTTATCCAGTAATGTATGTGTGTGTGTGATCAGTGTGTATCAGCCCACACAGAGCTCATTTCACACGTTCTTGTAGTGTGGAGGGTTCACAGTGCTGCAGACATTCGAGCCCTCTCTGGTATCTTTAATTGCTCATTTATTTTCTCTCATTGCTCTAAAATATTCTTTGCTATCTCTTGATTGTAAAGGTGCCTTTTAATAGGGCTGCGCTGAGGCTTCCATTAACACACTGTGTTCTCTTCTTATCCGTTTCCAGAGAGAAAATAAGAGAAGGGCCGTGCCAAGGGCTGCAGGAGGAGATAACACTTTTGTACAGAGGCCTCCATTAGAAGGATAATTACTTGGGCCCGGAGTCAAGACATAGCAATGGCTTGGTTCTATGTTTTATTGACAAAGCAGGAAAAGAATATTGTCCACAGAGGAACGAGATTCAGGGGCTCAAAATATCCAAAGTGATAGAATGCATTAGTGTGCACTTAATGCTTTCAGTTGCACTTAAAGTGTGAATTAGGTTTTTATGGCTTTTAGTGCGATGCCCATAGTGTATTGTGAATGTATTGTCCGGTTAATTTCCTCATTTCATTAAGCTGTGATGTTGCTTTCCAGTTGACCATAGTGGTTTCCATGAATGAGCCCTGTGTACCATTGTGGTAAGCTGTTAAACAAGGTCACTTTTTTTTCCTTTCAAATTGGTTAACCAGTCAGTCATTGCACCCTTTATCTAATGTGTATATGCTGATGCTCTGAACTCTCAAAGTCTTTCTAAGTCCCTCATAGAAAAGACAGATAGATTTTTTTTATTTGCTGTGGACTGCAGATCATTTCTCATTTCTTGCAACTTCTGCTTTAACTGCGGATATCTGCAAAACACTATTTCTACACAGCAACAAACACGCATTGATAAAACTCTTCAGATTGAGTCATCATCACAAAGACCGTTTACTTGCTCTTGTTTTGAATAAGCTTGAATTTTTTATTTCAGTAAGTTTATCTTTTGATATATTTTAATGATCATATTTCTATTTAACTTTTCCATTTTAGAGATTTATGCTTCAATTTATTTTATTTCAGTTGGTTTTCAAGGCAAAGTTTCTATATTATGGTTTATTTCAGATTTACTGTATTTAGATCAGAGGTAGGCAACGTCGGTCCTGGAGTGCCGATGTCCTGCAGAGTTTAGCTCCAACCCTCAAAAAAACTCACCTGCTTGGAGCCCTAGTCATCCTGAAGATTTGTGTTTGATTAGGGTTGGAGCTTATACCCCTGATTTAGATGAACAAAAAAACAAGCTTTAGTATTCATTCAAACATTTATTCATTTAGCAGACGCTTTTATTCCAAGCGACTTGAGGCAGTCGCTGCAATCAAGACAGTGCAGAGAGATAAAGAGAGGTGTGACATGGGCTCCTTCGGTCTCGCTGAAATTACACCAAGATTTCTGACTGAACTTGATGGGGTAATTGTTGATGAATCTGACTGTTGAAATCATGCTGTAGAGTTGGAGTGGCAGGGAAGACAAGAAGCTCAGTCCAGGTTGAGCTGTAGGTGATGTTCTTTCAATCATATTGAGATGTCTGCAGTCTGAAATCTGTGCAGCTACCGTTGGATCATCTGTTTGAAATGAGAGATAGAGCTGTGTGTCATCAGCATGGCACTAGTATAAGAACTCATGTGCCCAGTGATGTAATGTATATGAAGAAGAGGAGGGGTCCTAGAACTGATCCCTGAGGTACTCCAGTGAACAGTTGATGTGCTTTGAAAACATCCCCTCCTCAGGCCACCTTAAAAGACCTACAAGTGAAAGGGGATTCAAACCAGAAAAGTGGAATCCCTGTGGACCTGACTGATTAATGTCCTGACTGATTAGTGTCTGTGACAGAAATGAGGATAAATGGTTGAAAAAATACGAATTCAAGTGTTTTCGCTATTAATGGAAGGAGAGGGACTGGTCTGTTGCTATCTGTAAATGAAGTGTTTAATGTAGTTGGGGTGGGGTTACCCGAGCCCGCTTGAATGCAGTGGGGAAGGTGCCTGTGAGGAGAGATGTGTTGACGATGTGTGTGAGTGCTGGTAAGTGTGTAGGGGAGATTGCTTGGAGAAGGTGTGAGGGGATTGGGTCTAGAGGTTATGTTGTAGGACGGTTGGAGAGGTGAAGTTTGAATACTTCTGCCTCAGTGAGGGGACAGAAGGAGAAGAGAGGAGTTTTAGCAGATGTGGTTGGTTTGAGTTCCTGTGTGAGGAGCTGAGAACTGACTACTGATTGTTCTAGATTAGTTTTTTTTAAGAATGTAGAAATGTCATCGGCTGTTAAGAAGATGGTAAGGGTGGTGGAGGGGAACAGAAGAGAGAATTGAATGTTTTGAACACACTTACAGTAATTTAATTTAGATTTTCAGTTCATCTTTTAGTGCTTCATCATGTTCTGTACACACACAGTTCAGTAATTTATGGGAGAGTTTTTACAGTGTGTACGTGGCCTTATTTTTAATATACCTCCAGTTGGATTCATCTGAAAACAGAAAATCGGATGCTTCAAAGGTGAGTAAGAGGTAGGGTTAAAAGTTGATTGCCAGATTTGTGAATGCCTGTGGTGGTAAGGCTTTGGAAGTCAAATAAAACTAGGAAACCTGCAGCATAAGGCTTGTCCAAATAAATACTAAACTCACCAAAATCTATAAGAACAGCAGCCCATCCAACTCCTCTAGGAACGGGCCTAATTGCCCAGGAGGGTGATAAATGACTACAACATGGAGTTTTACAGAAGCTGTTACAGTAATAGTATGATATTCAAATGAGTTATTATTGCAAAGGGGAGCGTGGGTTGAATATTTCCAATTGTTAGAAATGAGAAGACCAGTACCTCCACCCCTCCCAACCTGACGAAGGGTGTGAGAGAAAGAGAAGTTTTCAGAGAGAGCATTAGTGAGTCTTCTAGATGGATCCTAGCCTCAGTCAAGCCCAAGATGCTAAGTAAATTGTATTATACTGTATTGTATTATAACGACCTGATTACACTTAAATACTGATCCACTTGAGTGAAAACAGCTGTCCAGCCCTTTAACTATCACAGCAAAACGTGTAAACGGCTTGATATCAAAACTCAAAATCATGCAAATCAAGAGGTAGTTAAAAAGTCTTTTTATCATTTCTAATTTCAGCCAAAGGCAAACTCAATCAGATATTACTAACCAAAAATATTTTGATCACATCCAACCAGGAAATAAATACATTAAATGGCTTATTGTACATGGATATCCTTTATAGTACATCAACATTCTGGTGTGCTTTCTTCTTTGTTGCAAAAGTCTGAGGAAGTCTGTTTTTTTTTTTTTTAGACAAAGCACAAAGGCCAGTGAACACCACTGGGACTGTCATATTACATCAAATATAAAAAAGTGATAAAATGTTTGCAACATTCAGAAAACACTGATTTTTATTGTAAACATGGTATGGTATACAAGTTTATACATGGGCTCATATACATTCAGTCAATGCATGTTACTGTCATTTGACACATTTGACATTTCCATGATATATTGCATATGAGCCAGTGCTTCAAAAATCACACTGTCAAAATAAAAATGAAAGTACTGTCTGTGGGTTTGTAGCAGGAGAATCAAATAGCCTAAAGGAGTGGTGTGGGGGGGGTGGAGTTGTATCATTGGCTGTGACCTAGAACCTCTTTAATGAAAGACAAATGATGCAATAACATCTATCGCTTTCATGTCTCAGGGACTGATTTTTATTAAAACAAATTTCAGCTGATGGAACTTTTCTATCAGGCCTTCATCTCATCATTTCCATCACAACAAAAATTCTGCAACTAATTAAGTTATACTTTGTTATAAGAAGAAAAAGGTGTCTGTGAAAAGCTACACACTGAGATGAATGCAGAAGAAATTCTGAGTAAATATAAATTGATTTTCTATAATGCAGCATTTTCAATCAAAATCTAATTTTGTTATCGTAAATGATCCAAAAAGGTTAAAAATATTAGAAAATTATGAAATTGTGCATTTATTAAGAATACATAAAACACAGCCGTAGCAAGATGAAGTCACAAAAAATGTTATTACATCACAGAAGGTTATTAATAAACACTATAATCAAGTTGGAAATGACACTGATGGCAATGCATTTACTGTACGTTTACAAATCACAAATAGCTTTAAGAATGGGAAATATGATACTTGATAAACACTCCTAAAGTATTTATAAGCATTTATGAATCTGAATTTCAAGATTTACTAATGCATGACTAAAAGAACATCTGTTAATATTACTTAATTGCACATGAATCAGAAACAAACATGAATAGTGAGCAGATGCAGTTTTTAAGATTCATAAAGTATTGTAACAAATTAATTGCTGTTAACTATAACTATAAATGTAACAATAAAGAACTTTAACTATAATTATTAGTTAGTTAACCAAACATTTATTATGCAATATTGCTATTGCTAGATTTTTGGAAATGAATTTTGCTATGTCAATTCTAATAAATCTTGGTACAAATATTTTCACATCATAATGTCTTGTTGCAGTCCTGGTCCCATATTTAGTTTTTTTTTTTAACCACATTTTCTTTTATATATGGCCACCACTGATTGCTAGACTAAAACCACAGACTCACTTTAGGCAAGGGAGTTTACAGCTTCCACTGGCAGAGTCTTTCCATAAGAATGTAAGGGAGTGACACACAACATGCTGAGACGGCTCCAGTACATGGCCTGATCTTAGTGTTGTAGCATTTCAGTCATTTAGTGTGGGGTCTGGTGGACTCTGTTGACTTGGGGTCACTGACCAGCCAACCACAGACTTGGGTGGTCGTCATGGAAACAACAGCCCAAGAAGGCAGAGAGCTGAGGGGAGTCTGGAAAGGTATGTAGATGACTCACCTCACTGTTTGTGTGCCTGTGTGTGGGAGTATTCTTCTGAGATTTTCAATTGACTTCTCCTCTGAAGATTTGTCCGTGTTTCCCTTTGTTTGGTCAAAGAGCCTGCAGAGCCTCTGATATCACTATGCGCAGGACGTGCACAAATAAGGTTATGTATCAAATATTCACAAATTAGATTTTCATTCAGCCTGTTCTTTGTCAATCCTTCGATACACGTCATAAGACGGTCCACATGAGACAAACAAAAGGTAAACAATAAAATAATGAGCACTTTTGTTCATAAACATAATTAGAAATATTAGTATTTTAATACAATGTACCAAAGGAAATAGCCAGGCTCTATTTCATTAGTGTGTCAATGCTGATGAAATCTAATGTAATTCTGTCTCCTGTCTGCCTATTGCAATGTAATGTTTGTCCCTGGTGTCTCCGGAACAAAGTGAGACCTCACATGATGGTCATCTAACCTGGCTGTTGTTATTATTTTACACAGCTATGTCAATTTTGACAGAATTGTTGTTTTTCTCATAGCAAATCAACTGCCTCATCATATTCTCAGCTAGTTAAATCCGGTTCTTGTCGGGGATTTACCAGTCATTCCCAGTACCTCTGAAGGCTTACAGGAAATCCACTCATCATGCATAGAAATCATGTGTTTTGTTAGCCGCATAATAAAAAATGAAGACTGGCACTTGGAAAGCATGTGTTTGTATTTGGATTTTCCGTAACAAGGCCGACCGCTCTCTCTCTCTCTCTCTCTCTCTCTCTCTCTCATCTGGTTGCTTTCCCTGTCCTTGCTTAGCTTGTATGTGAATGAGTGTACTAGTTGTTTGAGACAAAATGTAATAGACATATTGTGTCTCAAAAGGGTTACATTAGAAACATTTATCGGGAAAGACAACTCAACCTTTGCCTTAGGTTGCATTTTTAACAAAAACAAAATAGCACTATTGTAATAGTAAAACTGTATTTTTATAAAGCCGGTGTTGGTTTACAATAGGTACAACGGCATAACTGTAATATGTTAATAACATTTTTATGCTGGTGTTTAGACCTGTACCGTCTGTTAATTAGTGCCAGTAGAGTATGGAGTACAGCAAGGATCTGTTTTAGGCCCTTCACTGTTTTCTATACGCATACAGCCCCTTGGAAATATTATTGGAAAACATGGAAATAATTGCCATTATAATGCAACATCTTTTGAACAGTAAATTTTGTATAAATATTGTATATGAAAATTGAATCTAAAAGAATGTAGTCCTTTACTGTAATGCATTATTATTTTCATTAAACTAGGTTAAGGTTAATTTATAAGTTACTATCGTTTGCTCATAGTATATATGAACTAATGTTAATCTATGCAACTTAAAACATTGAAAATGTTTTAATATGCGAAACATAATATTAAATAACATTAACCTTGATTAATAAAGGCTGTTCTTGGTTTACCTTATTGCAGAGTGTTACTAAAAAACAGTTGTTTAATAGTGGAAAATCAAAACGTAAGCTTTGTTCTAAATTCAAATCATCCTGTGATGCCCGTGCCTGCAGACGTTGGTCACTGAGGAGTTATAGTCCCCATAGTACTAATATACCGCAACATGCGAAGCTACTGACAGATGGGAAATCACAGCTGTTATACACAAAGGCCAGAGGGTTAAACCCAGAATCTTCCCGTCTCAAACCCAAACATGTCAGATCTCATATCTCTATGCTTATTTGGATCGTCCTGTGGTAGCACTGCTGCAGTACTGATACGTAAAAGGTTTATTTCTCAAGGCAAATGTTATTTTTAAAGACTTTTATTTAAGATGAAAGCTTTTTAAACTTTAAAAGTTCAACTTTACCTGAAAATATCTTTTGCAATATACACTGAGAAACATTTTGATATATTCAAGGTCGAAGCAGTGTGAATGTATCTCAGCACTGACTGCATTCATTTCAGCCCTGAGCTCCAGGAATATCTAATAGTGGCCTTTGTTAACAGACAGAGATCATATCATGCTTTAAAAAAGTGTGCTGTCTCTGATTATCTTTGGTAAAATATGATTTCACCCACAAACAAACGGCTCCTCTCACAGATAAGCACTAGCATGAGTAGAACTAATAAGAGCAGCATGGCATGTTAATTAACATTGATATGAATAGTTCCTGTGATTATGCGGACGATCATTTTCATCCTAAAATCTTGTGCGTCACAAATCGCCATGGAGACTGCCGGCCGCAAAGCCTCTGTGAGAACGTCCGTCTCTCGTGATCAGAATTGTTGAACTAACTCTACAGCTGAAGAAATAAGAAAGCTCTTATCAGTGCCGGATATAAGCTACAGCTCAGAGCAGATGTGAGCATCTGCAGAACATCTTGTCTAGTAATTCTCCCCAGCTGACACTACCCAGACGCAGGCACCTTTGGCATGCTTTGCATGATGGCTGACTGACTTCTCATGCACTCATGCAACATCTCTGTTCTACCACAAGGGTTTATAATCAGCATATTTAGAGGGTTCATAAATCTTCAACCTATTTTGGCACTGCATTGAAGAAAAACTTCTGTTGAAGCTATATTTCTGTCCACAACAAAGCACGATTCATTACTTTTAATGGTCAGACATTAGCCGGAGGTTTCAGCAGACGTGATAGGCCTACACTAGGGCACTTGTTTGCCTTAAGTGTGAAAGAAACTTTTCAAGTCTCTGAAGTACCCTTGTTCTCTCCTTCAAAAAAGTAACAAAGTGGTACGATTGTACAGTGATGATATCAGATGAATGATTAGTCTATTCATACTGTATAGAATATCATGTTTTTTCATAATAATTTTAAATACTTGCAAAATACTTACAAACTGCTGTTTTTTATTATACTATTTTTGATTATGATAATTATACATATACCTATTGGTTTGTAGCACAGATAGCTTTGCTTTTTTAGTGCACTTATTGTTAAATATCAGAAAAATAAACCTAACCAAGCATGCTTCCTTCTCCCCAGCTCCACCTGTCTAGATCTATTGACCAATGTCCATTAAAGTATATGAAAGACATCGTCAGAATAGTAATTACAGCATAGAAGTGAACAATGCTCATTTCTTGGCAGTCAATGGGACAGTAATAAGCCTCTTGTTTTTAATCTGAAATATATTTAATTGTGTGCAAAAAAAAAGTTTTGAGACATTTTGTTGTGAAAGTGTATTTCCTGTCCAAGAGTTCATAAGTGAATTTTGTATTACTATCAAATGAGGTGAAGCAACATGTGTGTGTGGGAATGTGCATAAGTCTCAATTTTTTTTAGATATCAACACTCTTGAGTGCTAGGACAGTAGATTTCCTGGCCTTTTTACAGTCTGCAGGGGTTCCTTTTTCTCCAAAAGAGCCCTGTGTCAGAGCCAGCGGGGGTGCAGGATGCTGGGAGGTGTGCGCCTGAGCGCCTGCTTTTGTTCCCCGCCGCTGATTGATGCCGGCGGCCTTTACCATGCTCAGAAAAAGCAGCGTGAGACTAACCGGACCTCCACGGAGCGGAAGCCTGACTTGGCGGAAGACACAGTGAGAGGGAAAGCAGTGGCGACATTTACAGAGGACACCAGCACCCGCTAAAAATTCCCATTTAGGGCATGTTAGGAGCCAATTCCTGACCAAATTCCAATATTAGCTACTATATTCTCACACCTAGTCTGTGTTGAGTGGAAAGATGCAAGAGGTCAGATATTCTCACCATATACACACTAAGGAAAAGCACAAATCTGATGTCAGACCACATTCTGCTCTAACAGTATGTGAAGGAAAAGATCTGATCTGCTTTTTATTAAACCCACAAGGCTAGGGAGGAGCTTTATCTTGTATAGATTTTCTTTGATGCGCTCAGCGATGTTAAATTAAAATACAATATTGACCTGTTCCTGCTGAACATGCTGAGATGTATTCATCGAATCCAGCTCATTTATAGTCTGCAATGAAAAAATGACTCCTGCCCTGTGGATTTACACGGAGCCCTATTTCTATTGCCTATATTCTCCATAATCTTCACGAAATAATATAAACTGGCCCTCTTTCAAGGAAAATATGTTCTGCAAAAAGATGTCTGGCCAAATTTAGCCAAAGGCAATTATTAGTTAGAGGTAAAAAACAAGCCTCTAAATCCTCCTCCTTAGACTGGTGGATTTAGTAGACTTTGATTTGTAGTGCAATTTATCTTAAATTACATTTCTTCAGTGTACAGACCCTGGGCTATATTCTGCTCTAGAAGCTTTGGGATGGCCCCCTACACTGGGAATAGCAAAAGACTCCCTATTTTCCAAACCTCTTTGTGACCATTGCGCTATAGACATTCGGCCCCTGGGACCTAAAAGTCTCATTTTTCAGACTCAAGATCGGCTCTTTAATAGAAAATGAAATAGATGGTAAACCGTTGGAGAATATAATAGTGTTTAATAATATAAACAGAATGCTCAGGTTTATTGCTCTTGCACAGGCTACCTTCCTTATCTGAAGATGATATGAGCAGGCAAGTAAAGAAAAACTCATTTGAATAATGACAACAACCTCTCCAACATAGGGATTTACAGGTGCTTCTGGCTCCTGCAGTCATAAAGCGACTCTGTAAACACACGAAAAGTGGTTGTTATAGGGATGACGTGAATTCTTCACCATCCTTCACCTTTTGGTCAAATGGAGTTCACCGTTTAAATGAGTCTCATTAAACCTGGCAATCTTTTAAGCATATTCAAAGCCATTTAATTCACAACACAGGCATTCCTGATTTAGCCACTGACCCGTGTTGGTTATTAGACAAACAGAATGAAGGGACGAACCGCTTGAGCATGCAGCCAGACGTTCGATTATATTGATCTGGGCTTGTCGCTATGGAGTTGGTTTACATAGAGGAATAGACTCTCTGCTGTTTATGACAGAGGCTCCTGGAGAGATAAGTCTGAATGCTGGAAGGTCCTCTCGACCGTTCATAACTGTGCACTCAGATTCTTCTCTAAATAAACAGTATGTTCAAATATTTAATACACAGGACCTTACATATTTATCTTGGTCAGCAGTGGGATCAAATGCAATAAAATTTCAACGTCCTTTCCACTTTCACTGTGGCCCTGCCTGACATTTCCCTTTCAGGTTTTGTAAATCTGTGCAAGATATTTAAGCAAGGTGTGCTGTCATTCATTTAAATGTCTATAAAATGCATTCATGTAATATGAATCTAACTATCTTTCCAGGTAATAATGTTATGTTCTAACAAAAACAACAACAACAACAACAACAACAACAACAAAAAAAACAATATCAGTTTATTATTTTTCATTTACAAGAATGGTTTGGTTTACATTTTAAAAAATGTGCAACAGGTTAAACAGATAGTTCACCCAGAAGATGAAAATGTCACAAATTACTCATGTCCTTTAAAACCTGTAAGGTATTTGTTCTCCTTCAGAACACATATGAAG
>JAUMHQ010000044.1:6016678-6028625 GCA_032361165.1 Enteromius paludinosus | reverse complement strand
CATAGCCTGTTATGCACATGCTTGTTCTTCAGCAGGGTAATCTGCTCTTGACCACATAAATCTAGACTTACCAAATATACTGGTAACTCTGGCCTTTAGTGTGACCATGATAGCAATGCAAGCTGTTTTTACTTCGATCTATTTTTGTTAAAACAGGACTTTTGTCTGTTTTGAGGAACAGATAAAATGTCAAGATGGTTCGTCACTTGTGTGGGTGGAATGCACAAAGAAGGAACCACAAGTTTAAAGTGTGAGAAGTATATCTGCTCTAAATTTGCATAAAACAGCAATGAAATTCTACTATCATTGCTACTGTAGTTTATTAACTACACTGTCACGACAGTCAGGTGAAATTTTGAAAGACAGTGTTGCAATCCTGTAGTATAAACAATTTTGCTTTGTATACTTTTTTTTTTTTATATAACTACTGAACCACTTAGTATTGATATGAAACTATGCAATATATAGGCCTAATGTTTTAATATTACTCCATAATATATAACAACTCTCACAAAGCAATTCACAGAAAGTAATTTTAATATTATTGTTAGTATTAGTATTTATTTTTTACATTCCAGTTGCACATTAAATGACTTTTTTGTAACGTAGAATGAATGTATTTTATCCCTTTGTCTGTATTGCTTTCCCAGCTAAAGTTCCATTTGATCATTTTACAAATATTGTGGAAATATTTGATTTTCCCTTGATGTTCTGAAACAAGCAGCACTAAAATAAAAAAATAAAAAAAGCTTAAAAATAAGTAAATGTTTATGGATGAAGTAATGTATACGTGCTAACTTTTGTAAAAGCATTAAAATCATATAAAGCTGAAAAAAATATAATGTTCTATTAAGGTTTGGAGGAATTGTTCATAAATTTGAATGAAACTTGCCAGATCGTTAAACAAAGCTCCAAGCGCATTCCCTGTTAGCTGAATTCATCACACATTAACACTGACCCACACACACACTTTCAGTGTCAAAGTGAGGGCTCTTTGTTTTCTGTTCAGCGTGTTTTTTGCTGGCTATCTGCTTTTTCTCTTCCTCTTGATACAACTTCCTCTAGACAGAGAATTTGTTTCTGTCTCTGTGATACTGACACTCTCCAGGTGGCCCATCATTGTCAGTCAGATACTATACCTTACAGTTTGAAATAAAAGCTTTTTACTTGTACTAGGATGTTCAAACCGCTGATATTTGCATGTTGATTCTATCTGCGTAACATTATAAAGAGAAAGTATCGTTTATATGGTTTGTGTATGTGGTCACAGGACTTTTGGCAGGCCTAGTTCCTGTTCTCTGTCTCCTAGTAGTCCATCTGTTTCCTCAGGCCAAAGAGTCTCTCTTCTCTGCTCACATTCACATCTCCATTCAGAGCCTCCTCCCACTAAACCAGCTCTTGCAGCATCATCAAAGGTGTTGAGTTGGTGCACCAGTTTATACTTTGTATCTACGTTGTTATTTCACACGATCTGTGACAGGATATTAAGTGTGGTCTAGGTTTGCAGCAGCTACAGTTTTACAATAACTAAACAGCTTGTTTTGACACACACTTGGGACACATTTAGTTAGAAAATCACAATATATAATGCAACAGTATTTAATATGTGTTTTTGAGATAAGTTTATTATGCGTGGAAAGCTGACAGACATTTTGGCTAAGAATAAAAAAAGATACATAGTGCAAACACAAATTATTATATCAGAAATGTCAATGTTGAATGAAAAGCAGAGGGGAGGGTAGTATATATTCACTCATTATGGAACAGCTTGCTATTTTACTACTGGAATGACATTTTTTTTTTTTTGTCTCTGTTGTGTCTGTCGAGCTTCTGGATGTACACTCGGAAAGAAAAAGAAAACAGGAATGTAATGAACTTTTAATATGACAAAAAATAGTAGCCTGTTAATTTTATTTAAAAATAAAATAAAAAAAAAATAAAAAAATTGTATCATTGAAAGTACATTTTGTGCTTCCTCCAGTCCAAACATACGTATTAAATAGGCAACTGAAAATTTTTATCAGCTGTTGTTTGAATGACAATTTTTTGGGAGATCCGCTATTTTTTTTTTTTATTATAATTATTTACTAACACAAAATATGCACAAATCGTCTGCTCGGCGACTGACAGTCTTTATATGTTGACACTGTGGGGAAAAAAAACTACACTTTCGTGGCGCGTAGAGAATGGAAAGGTGAGTGTCCGAGAAATGTGTTTGAATAACAGTTCCCAAAAGTGATTCCACTTCACTCCCTGCAAAAAACGTACTCTGTGTAACTCGTCCAGATTTTGTCCTCGTTGGGGTCGTTACTCGAGTACGCGCAGGTGCCCGTGGAGCTGCACGCAACCATGTGAAAGCCCACCTCCGCCAGCCTGTCAAAGGCTTGCTCCAGGAAATTATACTTGAGGTAATACCGAGAAGTGTATCTCTCGGGGGGTCTGTCGGGGTCTCTGCTCTCATTCAGAGTTTCCCCGAAAACTTCTTTGGCGAGGGATGTTTTTCCGCACACGGTGATTCTCGCCACCCGTCGAAATTTGGCGTCCTGTTGGATGTCTCGTCCTATGGTATAGGAGCCCCTGTACCCGATGGTTATGTAGCCGTTTTTCCTCGCGTCCAGAGACGGAGAGCGGGGGCCGGTGCTGGTGATGCTGGTGCTGGCGAGTGCAGCCTCCTCCGGGTCGCTCTGGCACACCTCCTCGCTGATGGAGTTCTCTTTACTCACCGACGGTCTCAGGCGCTTTGCCAGCTCTTGAAGTTGAAAATATTCTGCCTCTTTAAGAAGGCTCGCTTTCTCTTTGAAGTAATCGGGCAAAACCAGAGTCTGGTCCCGCAAGTAATCCAAAACGTATCGGAACAGAAAGCCGTCCCTGTCCAAAAAGTAGCGTCCTTTGCTATCGGTGGTAAGTTCCGCGGGTTTTTTCTGACCGAACATGGTCCAAAGTAAAGAATTGGGCACGGAGAGTAAAGTTGAGTGGCGCGTAACATAAACTTGCCCCCCGACATTGAGCTCAATAATTTCGGGAAACGGCTGAGAGGGATCCGCGCGACTCTTGTCCATCTCTTCACAGCTGCGCGAGACCTCCGGTGCAATCACGGGACTGAAGAAGAGTGGAAAGAAATTTTTCAGCTTTGTTTATGTAGGCTAAACAGAGTTACGTAGGAGGAGGAATCTGACGGCTGGATTAACTCTTTACTACCACCCCCTAAACACGAAATTCACCGTGATTTGCTTATTTGAGTGCTGGAAATGTTCTTCATTTAACAGTTTTGCAATTCCAGAGCATACTAGATAACCCTATATTCTACAGCTGCCAGTCTACATTTTTTTTTTTTTTTTTTTAGGGTGATTTAAGATTTTTATTTTCAGATATTTTCATCATTTATTTATTTGTTTGTTTGTTTTCACGCACTTGTTGTCATTTGTGTGCAAATTAAGGATTTTATTCGAAAGATCAGGATTTTTTTAATGGATGCCTCATGATTAGCATAACAAATGTCTTCTTTTGAATGCTCACAAAGAAATACTGCAGAATCAGGATCAAAATAATCTTTTTTTTGTTTGTTTTGAAGTGTGCTTGGAACAGTGTAATTACAGTAGCCTATCTTACATCACTAGGCCTATAGGCAGCGGTGCCCAACCCTGCTCCTGGCAATCGACTGTCCTGCAAAGTTTAGATCCAACTCTTATCAAACACACATGCCTTTAATTTTCAAGCGATCCTAAAAAACGTAATTGCTTAAGGTGTGTTTGATTATAGTTGAAGCTAAACTTTGCAGCACAGTCGATCACCAGGAGTAGGGTTGGGCACCCCTGGGTTATAGGGTTAAAGTCATTTGCATGCAATTATGCATAATTCATTGTTATTAAGCTACTTTAATAAGTACAGTACACATGACAATGTTATATGTTACATGCAACCATTGTAATAACAATAAATTATGCATAATTACATGCAAGTAGCCCCAAGACAAACCCTTACCCTAAAACGTATAGTAGTTCATATTAATCAGTAGCCTACCTTAATGTGTAATTATAGTGTAACAAGACGTGTAACCAAATCTCTTAAAGTTTTCTTAATACAGCTGTATTAAAAGTGCCTTAATCTGAAATCCTTTGGAGTTTGGAAACGAGTAGCCTACAAAAGTGTTCCATTACGCGTTTTTCGTTAAACATTCCCTGACTGAACCAGTGAACTTTGCCTATTTGTAGATCAAAACACAAAGGGCACATTTTATTCTTCCTGCTTTGGGTGTAAGGTCCATTTATGCAATGTGATATCCTTTGGAAGTTGTTTATGCTGATTTATATACATATGGTGACCTTTAACCCTTTATTTACTTTATGCAAAGCGAGAAGAGATGATGGAAACAGGCAGCTCAATTTCTATGTCGGCAAAGGTTCTAGCGACATCTTGTGGGCGAAGAGGGGAAGTAGTTCAGGGATAGCTCTTCCCTCTGCTTCCCAAATCGAAACTGCTGAATTAAGCATCTCACTGTATTCTCGGTCAGTAATATACTATATGAAATAATAGTAGTAGCCTAATTTCAAATAATTAAAAAAAGGAATGTACAGCTCTAAAATGTCATTAGAAATGAAATGACCTGGATGGCTCTTATTGGCCTACTAGAGCTTTTCATCAGTCTACACTCTTGGTACAGTAGGGGGAGCTCCCTACATAAAAATCCCACTTTTCCATTGGGTACGCGGCGTACATAACGCTCAGCTGTTTTTCAGATTGTTTTTTATTGGATTCTCTGGGATTGTTAAAAGCAGCACTGACTTTAAAACGTATTCTTCTACCAAGTAAACGTAATTACACTTAATGGTTCTAAGTTCTGTATAATGAAGTAACTGACTAAAAATGACAGGCCTTCAGACACTTAACATACGTTATGTCAAAATTACAACCTTCAGCACACTAGATCATCTAGATTTCCAATAAAACAACAACCACAAATGCAACACATATGCTGGATATTCTCATGGCTGCAAGCAAAACATTTTATAAACAAAATGCAAAACGCTGTCTAGAGAACGCTCGGTCCACACATCATTGACTCCTAAAGAAGCTCTTCGTAAATTTCCCAGAAGGCCCATTCAGTGTGCTGGAGTGTGGGAATAGTTCTCCATCATCAGACCACTGAGACACACTTACGACTGTGGGCAGATGGGAAACCGCTCTTTGTTTATAAAGCATTTCCTTCTTCCCAGTTTGCTACAGTTCATGCTTTGAAGCGGATCTGAGAGAAAAACGAAATATTTAGACATATTTGCTTTTCACATGCAAGGGTAAAATGTTGCAAGAACATTGCATTGTTTATTAGAACTAAATGGCAGAATATTTTCTTTCTCTCTGTAACAACCGTCAAAATAAATAAAGATATCATTGAGCAAAGCATATTATTTAGCAATTCTGACAGGCTGGATTGCGTGGCTGCTCTATCGTTTTTATTTATCTATTTATTTGTCATTCATCAAATCAGTGCAAGTGCACCCCCTTGTGGCTGATGTGGTACATTGCACTGATCAACACTGACCCTACAAACACCGTGCAGTAAATTAAGCTACGTTCATGTCCTCGTGCAAACACAAAATCGCTCACTGGCAGATCTCTTTTGATTCAGCCCAGCAATTTTAAGACACCACTCTGTGTCGGAATTTAACTACTGACTTTTCAAAATAGAGCATGTAACCCTGAGATGTCTGAAGAAAGCACACTTCATTAGACAGCTGCCCTCATCTCGGCTATGCATGGTGTCATTCTGCTGAGATTGACACAGGAGTGGAGTAATTTCATGATGCATGTTAGCAGGGCATCTGTGTGTGAGTTGCAGTATTGATCCCATGTCTTTCTGTCTATTAGGAAAGGTCAGGCACTGTTGGGAGAATCAGATAATTGGGCATCAGTGTAGATGAATATCACAGTGTTGTTTTTGTTCAATGGATGGTGTCCGGTAAAGTGGAAAGACTGAGCATGTAGCACTTAAACCTTAAATTTCCTTCTGCTACGCCTCCACATCATTTCCTGTATTGGAGTGGAGAAAAAAAAAAAGTCATTCAGCGAGTCGGAAATAATGAAGGTCATCTGCAGATTAGCTATTTGCTATAGTGGTACATTACTCATATGATTAAATAATCAGAGCTTTGTGGCAGACCTTAATAGTCACATAATTTTAACAGCTAAAACCTGATTCTCAGTTACTTTGGCTAGAATTATTCATGCGTGGAGTTCTGATGTAATCATATTGACACAACAAAGTTTTTTTTTTTTTTTTTAAGAAAGTCTGTATCCTGAAGTGTTATATATAATATATATAATTAGTGCAATTCATCAAATGAGCTGCAAGACTCCTGCTCCCTTTTCTAATTGATTTCATTTCTCAGCAGCTGGTTTGTTCCATACAGACTGACAGCCTCATTTGTAAACATAATGATAAGTCAATGAATCACCTTCTACCAGTATGGCTTTTCTTACAGTTTAGTCAATGACAGTTTCTGGAGTTAATTTTGACTGAAACAATGAAAAACCAAAAGGAATACAATGATTTTTTAAACAATATAATACAGATTTAGTTAGACTAAATATAGTTCAGAAGTCTTTTATCAATAGAACAATTTATCAATTATCAATTTTAACAATAGAAATAATAATAATAATAATAATAATAAGAAGAAAATATAGATTGATAGATAGATAGGAACACATTGATTTTGAGTTAGATAATTTTTTATCCTTAACACTGTCTTAGGAATATAAACCAGAAGTCTTTCATCAATATCTATTAAAGAAAATAAGATAAATAATAATAAATAAAATGAACACAACTATTTGAATCCACATATTTTCTTGAGTATTATACTTCTTGTTTCAGGAATATAATTAAATTAAGTCTTTTATCAATAGAAAAAAAAATATTACAAAAAAACCCTACAGTAATTATACTAATTATAGCTAATATTTCAACTATGATTATTTT
The DNA here is from genome assembly GCA_032361165.1 of Enteromius paludinosus. Lineage (NCBI taxonomy): Eukaryota > Metazoa > Chordata > Actinopteri > Cypriniformes > Cyprinidae > Enteromius > Enteromius paludinosus. The sequence goes on along the minus strand of JAUMHQ010000044.1, from coordinate 6,021,646 downwards.
TGTAATTTGTATTGATGATAATAACAATTTGATAATAACTATTTTACAATGTAACTAATCACTTTAATTATATTACATTTAGTTATAGTTACTATACTATAATTAAATAGCAATGCTATTTTTCCAACATTGCTCTGTTTTATAATTTATTTGTATACGACCAATTAATGGGATAATATGAATATATTACTGTAGATGCTTTTTTGCATATGTGCTTATTAAAGTGTGTTTTAAATAAAAAAATCACATTGCTTAATGTAAGCCTTCAAAATAGTATAGAAAGCTCACTGGTCAGCAGCTACCAATTGGAGATCAACAATACAGTCTTTAAAATACTTCCCAGAATGCCCTCCTCCTCTAAACTGTCTATCAAACGCTTTTGTCAGGTGACACATTGGACCGCAGGCTGAATTTTAATGCAACTCTTTGCCCTGATATATCAACATGTCAGTCTTCCCCTCTCCGCTCGTCACGGTTTGTTTTTCCCAGTCAAACCCTTGTCATTTAAATGCAAAAAATCCCATAAATTTGTTTGTGATTTCCTGTCTAGCCCTGTCATGCGTAAGCAATCACTTACAGTGGAGCCATGGTGTGTTTCTTCTGGTTTTTAGACAGAAACAGTCATGATTTTTGCATGTTCAATGCTTATGTTCCACATTCTGAATATTTTGCAGCAATATTCTATTCTATTCTATTCTATTCTGTTCTGTTCTGTTCTGTTCTATTGTTAGTGTTGGCAGTGTCTGAAGCCATAAAATACTAAGAAGGGCTCAGCTGGATGTACCCTGATTTTATAGTGCCGATTTAAATATGTTCGCTCTGCCAGTTTGCTTGTGTGAAATATCATCCTTATATTCTATGCTCATAAAGCAGAGGGCAGCATTGATCAGCTGTGCATGCTTGTCAAATGAAGCCTCACCACACAGAAGGCACTGAAGTTCTGTAAAGCCCTTTGAATTACAGCTCGCTCGGTTACAAATGTCATCTTACTTTTTCACTCTTGACAGTGTATTCAGCCTTTATTGTTGGCTTAAAGTCATATTGACCTCTGCCCTTTGAGAAAAGAGCCTTTTTCCCCTGATGTCTGCCATTTGGAGATGCCTGTTAATTTCAGCACAGAGTGTCTCGTTCAGGATGCGATCCAGTCTATGTGTTACTGGAGACGTATGAAAGTCTAATCAGTCTTGACATTTTCAGTTCTTTATCTCTCTTTCCTCTTCTGCATCTCCTCTGTCTGTGTTTTGCGGTGGTATGGAGGTAAATGTGTCCTTATTAAATCAGTAAGGTGTGTGTGTGTGTGTGTGTGTGTGTGTTTGTTGGGCTAAATTATGCCTACCATTTAGTGTTGCTTCGGCTGGTTGAGAGCCCAGTATAAACGAACGGAATGTAATTTGATGTATAGTCTCGTAACTAATAGGCAAGTATACCCTGACAGATTCTCAGAAAAAAAAGCAAATATGAATGTGTTTTCGGTTACACAAACTGTCAGATTTGAGAAAGTCCCACATGAAGCTTAAAATATTTCTTTAAGGCTTTGCTTGTTTTCCTGCAGTATTTTATAGGTGGTATTTTCATACCTTCCTTCTTTCTCTCTCTGGGAGATGTTAGTCACGCTACATTAACTTCCATCACTTCTCATGAGTCTTGGCATTTTAGAATCTAAACTGCTGAAGCAACACAGTGATTAATACAAAGACACAGAAAACTGCAGAAACTCTATACTGTAGTATTTTTTAATGCTTTAAACATTATCTTTATATAGTTCACCCAAAAAATTACCCCCAAAACTATGTAAACCAGAAAGATCATTGTGCTGCTGTGGAATACAAAAAGGATACATGCATTTTCAAATATATGTTTGTTTATATATATATATTTCAAAAGACTTTTTAAAAATATATGTTTAATCTTAATTCTCAAACAGATTTTCTTCCCTTTGCAATTAAAGTACATTTTGCCTTTGGACGTAATGTACAGTATAATATTAAGTTTAAGGGTTAATTCACACGAAATGAAAATTTTGTCATTAACCACTTACACCCAGGAGGTAAACGAAATACCCCCAGAAACAAAACTAACGACTTTATTCAAAGATTCGGCACCGTAAAGTCACCGCATCGCCATTTTGGAAAGCATCCTTTGCACGCACATAGCATCCGCAGTTCTGTGTTAGACGAAATGTAAAGATACGCTGTTTGTGCAAATCAAAGCGTAAATACACGTACAAGACGTAATTTTCCATTGCGTCTAACACAGAACTGTTTAGGTAATGTGCGTTCACTGGATGATGTCCAGTGGCGATCCGGTAACATTAGGGTGCTGAATCATTCACAAAATTCGTTATTTTTGTTTTCTTTTAATACAAAAAGTATTCTCGTAGCTTTATAATATTAAAGTTTTGACAGCTAATAGCGGATGGAGCATTAAAGTGCCCCTATTATGCCATTTTAAATGTTGCCAATATTGTTTTATGAGTCTCTTAAAACAGGTTTACATGTTTACATGCAAGGTCAAAAAACACTTAAGTTTAGATTTAATTTCACCCCATTTCTAAATGATTCGTAAACGACTCGTGTGAAGCAGTTCGAAGAATCAGTCTGTCTAAACCCCTCCTCTCTGTGAGCCCTCACTGCTGTGATTGGTTAGATGGCCCGGTCCTTTATGATTGGTCTACCGCTACAGCGGTCCCCAGAGCTTGTACCACAACTATACATTCTGATATTACTAGAGAGGTGCTTTCTGAGAGAATACGTCAACTACTGTAGTTAGCACGGACTAGCGTGGAAAATGCTCGCAATTTGCTTTTATGTGAATCGGACACACCTCTACGTTGTGAACATCAATGTTGTATAATGCATAACACCGCGTTAAGCCATCATTTATCATTACTTAAACTAATGAGACAGACAGTCAAGCTGCATCAATCACAATGTTTAGACTACATTAGGCCCACAGCTGAACAACAGAACTACAGAAACGTAAGTTAGCCGGTTACCAAGACATGTGCAGGGTTGTTTTGAACGATCGCTAGAAAAATCATCAATCATCAATTATTAATGATACTTACAGGTAGAAGTTCAGAGGAGCAAGCCGGTCCAAATAGACTGGGCAATGATCCATTTTTTAAGAGCAAGAGTGAATTCCGCATTTTTATTCCAAGATTGGAAAAACAGTCATCAGTAAAATGACACGAACACAACAAGAGATTGTCCTGCTGAGGTGTTGTTGAAAACAATTAATGTTAATCACTCATTACTTGTAGATTCACCTTTCGGAAGGGCATATAAAACAAATTTACTCTCACAGGATACAACGTCTTCTTGACATGATGTAATCCATGTGGAAATTGTACAGTTTGTGGGCAGGGCAAGTTGTTCGTGACGTAGAACGTAGGCGGACATTATGCAAATATGTTACTTAGTGACGTGGATCCGTAACAGAGCGACATGGCTGTTAGTGATAATGACAACATTTTCATTTTGGGGCGGAGTAACCCTTTAATATATAATATGCACATTACAGTAATGCTTCATATATGACATATGTATGTTAATCCACACTGTTAGTATACAATGTATAATTAGCATATATTTCAAATATAGTTTGTCCTTTAAAAAAAGCTAAATGTGTTTTTCTGCATTCATTTCAATATACAATATAAGTGAACAGTAACTCAAAGGACAGCTCAAAATGGACAAAAGCACACAAAAAAACAACAAAAACAAAAAAACACATCCATATATCTTTCTAACACCAACATAACACATAATATACAGCTATACTTGCAAAATGAGTAAAATGCACACACTAAATGATGTTAGTAACAGGGGTGATCAAAATAAGACTAATGGTAAAGAGTGGTGCATTGAAGTATTTTAGCTATATTTAGAAATGTCATTCCTCATGCCCAAGGGAGATGAGAGGAGTAGATTGTTGGACGTTGCACACTCATTGTGTAGAGTAATGCTGTCTGAAATCAGAGACGTTTCCTAGTTAATTAAAGCTGTACCTTATATGACAACTAATTAAATTTGAAAGATGTTAAACTTGCATCAGTTTGTTTGACAACCGGATATTTTTTAGACCTGTGACAATTGATCATATGTTCTGGAATACTTTTTGGAGATCAGCCTCCCCTTGCTTAGAACAAAACCGATCAATATTTACATGTCTTAATTGCCTTGAACACTTAAATGTGTCCCAAGATCATTGTGGGACTGATATGTGTTAAACCAGGGTTGGTGAGTTGATGAAACCCTAAAAATTTATTAATTACCATATGATCAAGTCATAGGTTACAGTTTAATTGTGTCAGATGTGCATTTCATTATTATATTATTATTGTTGTCAAATTATTAATTGTGATTTATCACATCCCAAATAAAAGTTTTTGTTTACATAATATGTGTGTATATTAATTATGTATATATAAATACACACATATAAAGTATATTTTTTGAAAATAGTTCCATAGTGAGGTTAAATAGTGAGGTTTATTAACAGTGCAAGGGGTGAACACAGGAGGGAGGGAGGATGGAGGTCCGGGAGATCCTGGTAGGGTAGATGGTGTGAACTGGGTCCCTGCCAGTAGCGAAAAGTCAATGGAGTGGGCATACAATGGTGCGGATTGTTAAAGGTGCGGTGGAGGTCTGGAAGTGAGATCAAACAACACACAGCACAGCAATACTTCTGGAGAGAGAGCACAAAGAGATTAGTTCGGTTTAGATCCACGGTGTGAACAGTAGAACGGACGGTGAGAGTAAGTGAGGAGTGTGCTTATGAAGGGGAGCTTGATTGCAGGTGACAGGTGCAGAGGATCAGAATGCAGGTGATTGGGAACCAGTGAAGGAAGGTGCAGGTGACTGTGATTGTCCTGATGGCTGAGACTCCCTCGCTGCGTCCGAAATCGCTTACTTCCCTACTATATAGTACGTGAAAAACAGTATGTGAGGCGAGTAGTATGTCCGA
>JAUMHQ010000044.1:5978237-6007821 GCA_032361165.1 Enteromius paludinosus | reverse complement strand
AAAAATCCATATGAAAAAACTTCTCACTGTTCTCAGGGCAAATATTTATATGCGATTTAAAATGCGATTAATTAATTACAAAGCCTCTAATTAATTAGATAATTTTTTTTTATATATATTTTTTTCACAGTTGGTTGCTACAAATAATAAACTGAAAAATGTAAATTATTCATTTTAATTGATTTGCCAAGTTGATTTTATGTGAATATATTCATCTACCCAGACAATGTTCATATATATAATTTTTTTTATGAGAGCATTGAATAATACAACTTAATCCCAGTTTTATCATAGTTAAAGTAATTGTTGCAACGATTGTTGTTACTGTATATTATTATCGTTTCAGAATCCTTGTTAAAAAAAAAAAAAAAAAAACTTTTCCCATCCTGGTCGGGTTGGCCTGTTGGCTGATTTTAGAGGGGTTTTGGACACTTATCAGCTTTGCCAGGAAAACCAGCTTAAACCAGCTAAGAACAGAAAAGCTAGGCTGATTTAAGTGGTTTTTATTTTTTTTGGGTGTGGGAAAAGATTACGTAACTACACTGTGGGAAAACAAAACATTAGCACCTGAAAAAGCCATTGGCAGCATTGGTAAGCTGTTTCAGAGAATGAACCTGTTAAAAACCAGCACTGCTGGCAGAAATGGTTGTGAGCGAACATGTATAAACGCCGGAGGACTCGAGGGGGAATGTGTGTGTGTGCTTGTCTTGTCAGCCTGCCAATGTGTCAGCAAAGTGTGCAGGTACACATGGATATGCATGCATATATCAATGTGTCCAAGCATGTGCGTGCGTGTGTGTGCGTGCTGTGTAATTGAGAGATCCTCTGACATTATGCAAGCCCACAAATATTCTGACACATTTCTTTTGACAATTCCATCCAAAGCCTAAAAATAATAAATAAATATAGAATTCCGAGTTTGGAACTGCACAATATGTAGCCTCTCAGCCCTTGGAGAGAACATTTACATTTCATATGTCTCACACAAACTCATCCACTCTCCAGGAATGCCTCAAACACACATATCTAAAACATGCCATCCACCCACCCATCCGAAGGCAACGGCAAGACACAGAAACCGTGTTCAGCATTAATGTCTGTAGCACTTCTGAGTTCTCCACTAGTATTTCTCACACAACATTTCAGTCTGACAGTACATTTGTGCTGTAACTCACTCTGGCTGTGGGCTTCTCCTTAAAGACACGGCTGGGTCAAACAACACCTGCCAGCACCAATATCGCTTTGTGTTTACAGTGAATGACTGCACTTTATGTTGACCAAAAATGCATTGAAAACTCCACAACAGAGCTTTATACATCCACATTACTGTACAGTTGCATCATGCTGTGAGCCCCTATTGGCTGAGCTTATTTAAAGCTGCAGTGTTTTATTTCGGTACCATTGGTAAAATCAAACATAATTCCGATAAAAAAAAAGTTAAATGGGAAACAATGTTTCAAACAGGCTTCATACGCATCGGTCACTGGATGGAAGAACATAACATCACCTCTAAGCTTAATGTAGTTAACTGAAATTAAAACTTTTTAAATAGATAACTAAATAAATACACAGTTTTACAATGATTTACAGAAAACACTCACTAAAATATTATTTAATGTAACAATAGTTCATATAATAACAAATCATTGGAAAACTCAAAGTGCAAAACTAATGATTTTTAATTTTAAATCTTTACCAATCTTTGCCACTAACTTTGAAACACTAAACTTTTACCATTTGTCAAGTTTTTCTTCATTTAAAATATAAATAAATAGATAAACTTATTTAGTGCTGTCAAACGATCAATCATGATTAATTATGATTAATCACATTAAAATGTTTTTGTTTACATAATATGTGTGTGTGTGCTTTGTATACTACAGTAAATAAGATAAACATAGCATATTTTAATATATACTTGCATATGTGTATTTATATAGACATAACTATTTATGTTTATTTTCAATGCGATTAATTGTTTGACAGCACTAACTTAGTTTGTTTGTTTTTTTAAATTAGTATTTGTCTAAGTACAGGTACATTGTTTAATTTTTGCTTTTTATATTAATATATGTTACGCTAAATGATCATGGACCATTTTTTCACGTGTTTAAATTAGAAGTATTCTGAAGCATTATGTTCACTGAATAAGCTTTCCGTGTGCTTTTTTTTTTTTTTTACTTCATTTCATGCTTACACTCTAACGGGACGTCTCGTTTTTGACCCATCCCAAAGAAAAAAATTACACACTTTAAATGGTATATGAAACACACTGACACACTTGTGCAAATCAACTCAAGGCTGTTGTATTTCACTAACAGCTTCATGTTAGCAGGGGTTCACAGGGGGAAGAAGTTTCAGATCTATTAAACATGCTTCAATCACTGTGTGAGGAGCTGAAGGTCTGATATTTTTGATGTAATATGAATGTCTCTGAGCTCAGTTCACCATTAAGACTTGTTTGGATCCTTTGAATCATGATGCTTTGGCTCAGCCATCCGCTTGGCAACAGCCTCTGCTCTTCTCCAGCTCTTTCTGCTCATTAATACTGCACTGGTTCTAGTTGGTATGGGTGGGGGAACTGGAGGCTTGCTGCCCCCATGCCCCATCATCACCCTTGTGGGATTCCTCCACAGAATCCAGACCGATCCCACGGTCACTTCCCACCAAACCGACCTCTATTAACATTTGATGTGGGGCTAAATAGACACTGGAGAGGAAGATTTGCTGTGCTGCAAATGTTATAGAGTTATACTGTAATGAGCTCTGTGTTTTAACTTTGGCAACTGAGCTCTAGGGATAATCAGTAAAATATATATATATAGCATTAAAGTTACATTTGTGTAGATGCAGGGCATACTGTACCAGTAATGTAAGCTTTGTGGATATTAAAGATATTGTAAACATGCCATTCAATACTGCAATATATTATAAGGGAGTTTTACAAAGAATATAAGATCAAAGATCACCTCCGCTTAGGCTGATGTAAACATCTGGACAATTAAGACATAGTTTATGAATACCATTGCATCAAACAACAGCAACAAATATAGCTGCCGTTTTATTTTAAAGCAGCTGATCTTAAAATAACTAAATAATATTGTGACATTGACTTCAGGCCAAGATTAAGTTGGTCTGCGTTTTTCTGTTGCCTTAAAATAGTTTTCAGAGCAACATGCCCATGATCGCACAAATGGGGGCAATGCATTTGTTATTTAAAAAAATTACAAAATTAAGCTATCATCAGCCAAATTTATTCATTCATTTATTTAATTGTAATTATTTGGCAAATATTCCGTTATTTGATTTAATTATATCAACAATAATTATTTTATCACATGTGCTACATAACCATCATGGCGTATGTAAACAGTCATTTAAAGGAATAGTCTCAAGTCTGTGTGCAAGACCATATTTGTAGTCTTGGACTTGTCATAGACAGCATATAAAATGTACATATTTGGAAAATGCATGTCTCTACAAAACTGCTCTGGATATTTTCAGACGCTGTATATACACTGTGAAGCTCAATTTCTTTTTCTCTTCCCCTCTCCACAGGTGGTAGATTGAGGTCTTGGAGGATGGGTGCAAAGCTCTTCACTGTGATTACAGCTCATGAGGCAGATTGATCATATCAATCAATCTTTCTTCCTCACTGACACTGATGCTGATGAGCTTCCCTGTCTTTACAAAGGATAAAATGACCCTGGCAACAGAGTATAAGACCACCTGGTCCAGATATGACTCTTAACCTCTCACACTTCTCCAGACATAAAATCATTTATCACGTTGCAGTACTTCATGCAACAAAATGTACTTCATACTGTTCCTTTAAAGGAGACATCTGGATAACCCGAAGATGAGGAAACGGTTGAATCGCTCTGCTTTACCAATGAAAGTGAGAAGGAAATCATCAATCAGAGCACAGGAAATGGGTACACACAGGGAAATTGATAAAAACGATGTGAGAATAAGTCCTGAGAGTCAAGAGAGCTGTCCTGTGGAGACTTGGGCAGATTCTAATAATGAAGTTTGGCCATATCTGCGGATACAGCAGCCAGGTAGAGGAAGACAGCAGGCTTTTAGATAAAGCCGTGTGTCTCTATTAGTGTGAAACTGAGCTTAGGCCAGGAGACATCCCACATTTGATGTGCTGAGACAATGCCTCTCCAGGATGAAATGAAATTTGCAGTTATCATCATTATCAAGATGAACGATGAGAGCCTGGCCAGGATGGCAATAGTTATGAATACCTTGTGCCAATGTTTTTTTTTTTACAGATTGGGAAAGGTCTATTGCTCAGAAAATCTAGAGACACCAGTCAAGACTCTTTGAGATTAAATACAAACCGGAGCAATACATATATATATATTTTATTTCCCACCAGTGTTTCATTTAAATGTTCAAAAACAATAAGAACTACTTAACAAAATAAATTTCAGGATATTTTACAGTGTTATTTATTGCTGTGAAGTTGAATTATTAGTCCAGTCTTCGGTGTCATACTCCAATATCCTGAACCGCAGCTTAAAATGTAATTAAATTTAAATTAAATAAAATGAGATGTTTAAGTATTTTTTTAATGAGCCCGCGGTTCCAGTTGTCCACTTATGAAGGCCTACTTATAACTACAGTTTTATAATTAATGTATTAGTTTTGTTCTTTTTTTTGTTAGTATAATTTTTAATGCATTAGAATCACATGCAGATATCCATTTAGTCACCTCCTTCATTCTTTTGTAATGTGAGAATCTCAATGAGCCACTGTCCAGTTCGAGTCAGTTCAGTGTTAAAAAATCTCTAACTCACCAGCCTGCTCTGTGCTGACGGTGATATTGGCAAGCTGTCTCTCGGATCTGCCCAAGCCCGACACTCCATTCAGAGCCTCGATTTGGAATGTGTAGTTGGCATGCGTCACAAAGTCCTGGACCACCACAGACGTGCTTGTGAGGCCCGTGGGTTTGGGTACGAAGCGCACGTTGCTGTTGCATGCCTCGCAGGCCTGGCCATCACCTCCGCATCGGGAACAAAAGACATTATAGCTTACATCCTTCCGACCACCTGTATCGCTGGGCGGAGTCCACTCTAGAAAGAGGGCGGTCTCATTGATGTTAAATACCAAGTTTCGAGGAGAGGAGGGTGGCCCTAAAAGAAAAGACAGAAAGAAAAAAATGAGCAAAATGTTATGCAGATTACGAATGTTTTATCTTTTTTCCGCTCTCTCAAAAATGGTGCATATGCATGAAACTAATGAATCCTTTTAATGCCTTAAAAACCACTCGAGAGCATTTGCCATCTCTCTTTCACTCCCTCCCTCTGTTTTCATTGATATACAAATATCTCTGCTCTAGTACCCTGGTTCTGCTTCCTATAGAATGCCGGCTCAGAGCCAGATACAGGGAAGTCTGCGTTTATCTGCTGTTTCCCAGACCCAGCTAATGATGATAATGAGAATATGTCCTAGACATGATTATCATAGTTAATGATAATTGCACCCACTCGTGAATAACAAGGAAGTAATTATTCCTCCTCTCCTGTTTTTAATGCAGATTGCTGCTGGTGCTGAAAAGATTGAGTTTGGTGAATAATTTGGGTAAGCGCGATGGGGGGCATGAGGAGGGAAAGAGAAGAGGGTGATGAAGCAGAAGACTGAAATAACTGCAATTCTGATCGATAGAATCAGAAACAGTACAAGTAGAAATGAGAATGAGAATAATGAGAGAGAAAATATATGCTCATTATCACTATTTTTGGCACATTTAGTCTTATTGTTCCTCTTTAGTTTATCTTTCTTAATTACGTTCTCAATTATTAATGCTTATTTAATTAATTCTTTTTAATTTAAATCTCTTAATTACTTTTTTTTTTGTTCTGTACTGCTACTGAATTATATCTTTTTAATCTTATTTTATATATTTATTTCTTGTCTGGGAAACTGAAACCGGTGCAATGAAAATATCTCTTTTATCACACCGCTGACTGGTTCACTCTCACTTCATACAAATGCAACTGGAATCTTCTTGTGTCACAGTTATAGATGGTATTGAAAATGACCTGGGAGAAATTCAAAATTAATATCATTGGAAGAGTGTTCGTCTCGTCGCTAGGATGATCAGATCACACTCTGATTTCATAGAGCAGAATCTAGCTTGTGTGAAATTGCTTAAAGGAATAGTTCATGAACTTGTTTATTCATACATTTTGGAGAAATTCAGAATTGCACGACTTGCTCAACAATGTGTCCTTTGCAGTGAATGGGTGCCGTCAGAATGAAAGTCCAAAATACATCAATTCAACTCTTGTGAAGACACACACACATTTGTAAGAAACAAATCCATTATTAATGACGAATAAGCAATTAATCGAATTTTGGGGGAACCATGAACGAACGATCGCAGCTGCTATCAATCTCCTCGTTATTAATTATCAGCATAACTCTACCCCTCTGCTTTAAATACCGCTCAATTCCTCTACTCTGCTTCTGCGTTTTTGTCTTCCACCGCCGTCCCCTTCCACCACCTAAGCTGCAGCCCAATTAGGAAATGGTCTAATGTTGCCCCCTTCTCCACTTCCTGCGGGGGGCTCGCAGGGTCCAGGCCAGGCTCAGAGCATCTGTTAACGCTAGCCTCCTAGGGGTAAACCTCCTAGGGCTCTGGGCTGCCGGACTCTCTGCCTGTTCCCCCACCAAACAAGCTATTTTATCGCAGAGGAAGTGGGAACTAGTGAAATACGATTTAACTTGTAAATCATTGTTTCTGAATTAAACTTCTTGAAATATTATTATTTGGTTATTTAATTTTTTTTTCTTGCTGTTTTGTGCATGTGAAACACACTAACATTAAAATCAAAATATAAATAAATGAATAAAATGGGAAGTAAATGAAAACAGAGCAGAAGGCTGACTAACGTGTGCAGGCCATGGTGGGAGGGTCCTTGCTGGCTCTGTAGTAGTTTTTTTCGCAGTGACACTGCGCCGAACCCTCGGTGTGGCTAGAACTGTGTGGAGGACACTTCGAACATTTGATGTTTCCTGCAAAGGCTTTGTAGAACCCAGGTCTGCAGGCTGTGGAGAAAACATAAGAAATAAGTTAAGGCTGTGCGTTCCAGGGTTTATTGAAAATACAAATTTAACTGAACCATTAAATTGAATTATACAGTATGGCAATTATTTAATTAAATGAACAGTTAATCAAATATGTATCCCTACTTGCTGGGGAAAAACACAAATGAAGAAGGTGTTAGAACAATAAAGGCTTTAAAACTTTAATATTACAGTAGATTGACTTCTTAAAATGACTTCTAAAGGATCATCTTAATCTGAAGACCTTAGTAATAGCTGCAGAATAAAAAACATACAAAATACAAAAATGTAAATATAACAATAATGTTCACAATATTACTGTTTTACTGTAAAATTTGCAAATAAATGCAGCCTTTGTAAGCATAACTGACTTCTGATTCTCAATTTGTCAAATGAAATATTTTATATGACTTAAATATTATATCGTTGGTCTAAACGTACATGCAGACAAACATCCCTAAATGATGGTTAAAACATGGACAAGCATAAGGCAGATAAAACGTGAGGTAATGTTTTCAATCTTTAACTACCCCATCAGTCTCCATGGAACTGGTAGCTTAAGAGACGCATTAAAAGCTTCTCCTTCTCCCTCTCTCCCTCTCTCTCTTTCTCTCCAGTGTGCAGCCTAACTCATTTGATCTTTTCTATGCTCCAAACCATAACAGCTCTTAAACACTCTCCGTCTTGGACTTAGACTCCACACTGAAAGATTCGCCAAGGCCCAGGAGAGCAGCCAGACGAGATGAGTTAAGTGGTACACACACACAAGCATGCATACTTACACACATCATAGATGTAAGATAGCAGATCTCTTTCTGAAGTGTCTGTACCTCTATCTCTCTCTCTTACACACACACACACACACACACACACACAGACAGAGACACATACACACTAGGTTTACTCTTATTTAAATTTGCTCCTCAGAGGTTGGTAATTCTCTATAGCCACAACATTACAGGCATTGATCTGTTTCTCTCTGACTCCAGACACCTTCTCCAGTAACAGGGCCATTCCCGGAGAGCTTCCCCAGTAGCATTTCGTCCTTATTGTGATGCAGGGAAACAAGTTGTGTGCACAGGACCTCTGTTAGCAACTTTTAAAATCGGTATAAGCGTTTGGCAACTTTCCTAGCATGGAAAACAACTCCAATGTATAAATCATTAATGAGGGTTCTTACTTTTATTTAGATCTGTAGTAAACAAAGTCAACTTCTATTTCACTGAAATGGGGAGCATATATTATGGAAGTGCAAATAAAACAAGAAGTCATACAAATAAGCCACCAAACAGATCTGATATATAAATAAATATATAAATATATCTTTCATGATTTGCACATTAAAGTCAATGTGAAATGCGGATCGCAACCCATTTTTGTTTTCACAATAAGACATTTTTTGAGGTGAAACTGAATATTGCATAGAAGAAAATGTAGAGTGGGTCTTTTATCTTTTCAGAATTTATTGGAAAAGTGTGCATTAAATTTCAAATAGAAAAGGTGGTTAAAGAAAAAAAGTGGTTCAAGATGTGAACTGAAAATGAACAACCTATTAGATAAAAAGCTATATTTAATACATAAGTTAAAACAAAACGAAACCCATTAAAAAATTAGGGCTGGGCGGTAATTTCATGACGATAATTATTACTACATAATTTTTCTAAATAAAACTCTATGAAGACTATAAGAATAACTGTTCTATATAATGTTTTTGTGCCAAAAGCGGAGCGAATCTTGGCCAGCATAAATTTAACCATATGATGTTTGGAGATAAACAAATTTCGGGAGGAGTTCGTACGAATGATTGACCGCAGCTGACGCTTGTTCTCTAATCAGCCCATTATCCGATCATCCTATCAGAGCTAAGAGATTCTCCTTTAAAGAGAGCTAACTTCCCTTATCCGGCATCTCGTTCTTTGCATTCCTCCTCCGCCCCTTTCACCACCTCTACTAACTTTGTCCATCTTTATTTCAGATCTAAGCTCTCCGGCATAGGATGTGGTTCTTATCAGCATTCGGGGATCAGGCCAAGCTCCGAGCTCCGTCCAGCTCTCACTGCCTGAGGGTTAAAATCCCTAGGGCTCAGAGTTTGCTGAGCTCCCGGCCCTCTCCCCGGACAGCAAGCCCAACACGCTATTTCTATATTTTAATATTAATAAAGGTAGTGCAAACTAGTGAAATACAGTAAAACTGAGGTTGCTAACACTTGAGGTTGCACTCACTCCAACTCGTCACATTTTGACGCTTGGTCAGGACCATTTTGTGTTGTTTTTCGATCCTTAAGGTATCCCTTTTCAGGCACATTTAAATGCAAGGGGTCCTCCGTTGTTTTCAGTTGTTTGGCTTAATGTCATGGTTTGCATGCATATATAAATTCATTATATAATTTTTTAGGTTTATTGGAGCACCAAACCCCACTCCTACCTCAAACCTACCCACCTCTTAACAAAATAAACACACACACACAGGCGAATGCAGTTACTGTACGGATATTTATTATATCTACTAATCTTAACCTAGCAGAATAAATACATTATTAACAAGTCGTGTCACATTCCAAGTCTTCTGAAGCCATACGAAGTCTTTATGTGAAGAAGAGAGTAAAACACAGGGTTTTAATCACTAAAAATGATCCCGCTCCGTTCATGCGCTGTCATCTCATTCAGGAAACACTCGCGTCTGGTAGCATGATGCAATGGATCACGAGATATAAAAGAGCCAATAGTATTTCACAACAGCAAGACGAAACCAATCAAGAGTCGCGCAAGAGCCAATGACAGCCAACGATGACGTAAGGACGTAAGGAAGAGCGTTTTTTTTAATCGCTCACAGACAGGAAGTACACGGAAGCCGGAGACAGCGATGCGTCTATTCCTCTCACAAATCAAACGGTTTGAATAAAAAGATTTGGAATATTAATGTCTTTTAAATAAATGATGATGGTGGTTGTATCTGCCTGCTATATCTTGTGTTTTATTCACAGATGGTAGGAGCAGGGTTTGTGTTACTTGCTCATAAATGTGTAAATAAAATCATTTTAAATAAAACTGTTTTTGACTGTTTACATTGAAAAATCACACCCCTACATATCTGAAATATATATTTTAATTATGATGATAAAAAAAATAAATATTGTGCATATTGACGCTAAGGGTTTCCTATTTAAAACAACAGAGAACCCCTCACGTCGAAATGTGCCTGAAGAGGGGTACCCTGAGCATCGAAAAACGACGCAAAATGGTCGTGACCAAGCATCAAAAAGTGAGACTGTTGTTTTTACAGATTACAGATTTTGATGAGGAACAAAAATTTTAAATGTGCATTTCTATATTATTATCAATATTATCAGACAACCCAAATCTGTTTCTTGAATTGAAACAATGTCACTCATTAGAGCATGCAGAAACTGAGAAATCTAAATAATAGAAAACTAATAATATGAGAAACTGATAATTGTTCGGCCACATTGCCCAACCCTAGTTAAAAATGATTGTTTAAATATAAAATAAATAAATCAAAATTAATAATGTCAGACAGTAGACTGTTTTTTTTGCCCCCCTGAAAGTCATGAAAATTGCAACAGAAATGTCTTGTGCACTTCAAGTTATAGTGCTAAAAATTATGGTAGTTAAAAATATATTTGAAACATTTTGGATTAAAATGCATTGTTAAGTCTATCTTTTTTGTATCTCCAATACACAAAATTAAAATATATTTTCACACTTTGAGCATAATTTGACCAAATTACAGCATGACTGGAGATGACACACAATACAATATTCATAAAAACAGCATGAAAAACAACAAAAAAACAAATATGTTTTAACAAAAATCAACTCCTGGGAAATAAGAGTGTCCAAAGTAGAAGAAAGACCCTTTTATATCTATTTACCACTGTTGCTCCAATTGTTCCTGTCCTTAGTGCTACTGCTCCTGATCTTATTACTAGTATTACTCTTATAATGACCTCTAACAAGAACCACAAGTATTGGTATTTTTACAAGACCCATGGCAGCTCTAATTAGGCCAACAGAAGAAGTAGATGTGCCTCAGTGAAGTGAAGACCAGTGATACCAAGAACGGTACGATTCTGCAGCATTTACCTTTCCCCAGAGGATCCACAGGCAGCCATGCTGCAGAATGGTTCAGCTCTCAATATCAAAGGATGCAAAGCAGGATGAGGCAGCGCTGGAGGCAGGCGTGATAACAAAGTGGTCATTTGGATCTAGGAAATTAGTTCAATTTTAATTTGCTCACATTGTAAAACGACTCCCGGTATGGCTCTTTACGAGCCTTGTAATTACACAGTGGGAAAAAAAAAAAGCGAACATCGGTATGGGTGTGCTGGGAAAATAAAAGCAAAAAAACATAAAAACAATACTACATTCACCTTTAATTAAGCTTCATTTTCAGTAGTTTATTTGGTTTTATTTGAAATTAAGCCTTGCACCGCACAATCTCTGCAGCGTTTCAGGTGCTAAATGAGCCGTTTCCTCTACTTTCACCTAAAAAGCAGTTGCCGGATCCAACGATGTCCACATTTCCGTCGCGCACTTTCTAAAAAGCCAATTAAATACAACCCTCAGTGCCAGTTAATGGACTCCATAATGGCTATGTCAATATGAATATATATTTTTTCCCCTCAGTCAGACATGTATTGAGTATCAGCTGACATACTGTCTGAGCAGGGGGTTAGAACAGCAGGGGAGATGAACAGGAGACAGTAATTTAGAAAATCGAACCAATTCCCTGCAACCGCGGCTTTAAACTTTTCTAGGAAAAAAAATAAATAAAATGGCCGTGGCTCTGGGAACGAACCTTGGAAAAAAAAGTTGTTCGGCTGCCTGACCTCCAGTACAGGCTTTTTCTTAATGGTCATGTAGCACATAATAACAACGTCGAGCAGGGTTTAGGTGGTCCATTTGGAAGAAAGCGGAGTGTTTTATTATTCCGAGTGTGTCTGAATTGTTACGATGACAGACAGCGTAGAGAGTAAGTCTCTCTCTCTCTCTCCCCCAGCAATCATCCCATCTCAACGGCACTTTGCTTGCCCCCGAGGACAAGACCTTTATGACAGGGGGACAAGAAAGTGTCTGTGTGGAAGATACAGTGCTAGAGATTCTTTCCCTCCTATTCTTTCTTCGTCTTTTCTCTCTGTCTCTTTTCCTCTTTTTCGATGACAGTTTTGGGGCGCTGCTGTGTTCGTGTGTAAGGATAGGAGGAGACGGGAACCGAGAGGAAGGATTTTAGGAGAGAGCGAGGAAGAGATGTAGTCCCACAGGTAAACAATTTCATCGTTAGCACAGGGGACTGCCGGTAGAAAATGCAATTATGATTCCGTATGCGGTTTAAAATTCTCATTCGCCTTTAATGAATGGACTCAGAGCTAGTGACCCGACGGTGCAGAGCAGTCTAGGCCTCATCATCTCTCTTCTCTCTCTCTCTCTCTCTTGCCTTTTCTTGGTCTCTTTATCTCTCTCCTTCATTCTCTCTCTTTGTCCCTCCATCTGCCCACCTCCCTCTCTGTATCTCTCTGCTCTCTGTTGACAGTCTATCTGGGTATGGAAATAGGCATTGGAGATTGCTTCCAGCTGTATGTCAGTTCCCAGAGGAGGAAATAGACCCATGATAGCACAATTACTTAATACGCTAAAATGCTGGAAATAATAGCTTTGGTGTGCAAGGGAAACAAATCGGGGAGCTTTGATAGACAAAAAAAGAGAGAAAGAAATTCAATCAGTGGTCCATTTCGGGCAGCCCCTGATCCTGCTGATTCCACTAATTTGCGTTATTTTTTCGCCTCAGCATTTAGATATACAAATCCCATTGAAGGGTTTTCCTGAATGCTAATCATATCTGTCAGTTAGCAGTTGGCAAACAAAGGGTAGAGTGACAGATTGCTGGAATATACTTAATGCTTCCTCACATGACAGTTTTACAAAATGCGGAGTATTAACAGTCATTATTCAATTTGGAAAGGCAGTCTATAGTGAAAATTGTAATGGACTGCTAAATGTGTTCAGCGGCTTACAAGCGCGTGCTGACTTCCTCCGACTTCTGCCCGGAGCGAATATTGAAAAAAGAATTATAAGCATTGAGTTTTAGGACAAATGATTCATTTTTAATCTCCAGTTGGTATTTAAATGTTATAAATGTGATTTTCTACCTCTGCACGAGGAGACGCGTGTGTATTTTCTGCCTTATGCACAGCAATAAGCCTTCATTGAGCGTAGGAGGAATTCTGCTTTCCATTTATCTGTGTCAATTTGATGTACATTAAACTGGCTGCTAATGCAGAAGTCGCCGTTCGGTCCTGTATGTAATGCTGCTGTGGTATTGCGGAGTTGTTGATATTGCAATTTCACTCTATGTGCCATTGAGGAGGACATTTAACCCTGGGCTGCTCCAGGGGGGCCATACCTGCAAATAGTTTACTCACTAGGCGTTTATAAATATCTACCTTATTTTTAACTTATGAGTCCTTCGTTTCCTGTAATATTAAGTCTGATTTCCTCACTGCAAATTAAGGTGGATAGCAGTACAAATGGTTCAGTATGTTTGCGGCACAAATCATAACCAAGCAGAAAACTACAGTGATATACTGTGGCAAAATTTATTGTACAGTATATAGGCAATTTGTTACTGTTACTGTAATTTAAGCATGCATACTGTGAATGTGTTCATTTATGCTTAATTAAAGAGCAATATTAAATATGCAACAGAAAATAAGACAGGTTTCTTAAAATGAATTGGTTTATTATTATTTTTTTTTTAAGAAAAACAACAAAAAACTACATTTTATTTATTGATGATATTTTTTTTATATTAAAATATTAGGTCAAATATTATTATTTTCATACAGTAAGTTCATGGCTCTACATTTATAAACCATATTCATTGCAATCAAACTAAAAATTACCGCACCAGTTGTATTGTGCAAATTAGACATCTATTCAACTTTCAGTATTCAAACTAAAGTATATATCAAGTATTCATCCAAGACATGGTATTAAAAAAGTATTACGTATGTTTAATCGTAAAAGCCATGCACAACTTTATTGACAGTAAAGTCATTCCTTTGATAAGTAGCCGTGGTATAAGCTGATAAATATCCCGGTATAGTGTAACCGTACATTCACAGCGCCACCCATGACGCGCCGCGCCGCCTCTCACCGCCAGCTTACATTTAAAATGAATGACTTCTGGCCACTTTGACGCTCTCACCGGTGGCGGTGTGAACGCACAGTAACAGCCCCTCCACATCCGTCATGCTCGTGCAGTCTTGCACGGACCGTTGTGATTTATCCCTTCCATAACTAACGTACATTATTTAACAGCTCCCATCTCAATTAACAATTGCATTGATTTAACGCTATATTGAATATACCTGGTCTCGGGTGACAGTCCTCCTCCGGTCTCTGAGTAGGACATTTTTGTCATTTTCTTGTGTTTATTTGGTCTCTTTACTCATCACCATTGTTATTACTCCCTTCCATTATGCAGCCCATGCTAGTCCGCGCTCGTGCCCACATATCAAAGTTATATTATAGTTGTAGGACTGCTAGATTAAGCGTATGACAAAGATGACAGATTCTATAGTATTTATTAACGACTAACACTGAAGAATGGGTAATCCAAAAATAGCACACTTGAGGTCCAAACATCAATAACCGACAACAGGAACTTAAGTACACAGACCAAATGAGGATGATAAACAAGACACAGATGAACTAACTAACGTAGTCAAAGGAGAGACAGAAATTACAGGTCAAATAAGAAAACAGGCAAACAAAGTCCAAATTATCAACTGTGACAATATTTGACATTTTAGGACCATTTATGCCACTGACAATATAACTATAACAGCAAACAGTGCTGCCAGGTGAGGGTAATCTCCTTTAACTTTGAAAACTTATGACTTATGACAAATAATTAATCAACAAATGAATGAAAATTGTTCTTGCACACGTTTGCATGTTATTTCCATTCACAAAGGTTAAAATTAACCATAGCACAATCCTATAAAACTGTAGGGGCTCAGCATATAAGTATATCCTAAAATCCTAAAGTTGTTTGAAACTACTTTTGACAGACTCTCAGTGCAGGTGGACAACATTTCTGATGCAATGCTTTTGTTCTCCTTCAGCACATAAACATGTCTGACATTTCTCTCTTAAATTTCTGTTCTACTCATTTTTCCTTCTTTCATCACCTCTTTTTCCTTGGTTCCTCCTTCGTCCACCTCCCACACCCCACTCTCCTCCCATCAACCATTTCTTTTTTTCCCTCTCACTCTTTTGCTCCCTTCGTCCTTAAACTTTAAGCTCTCACTGTATTTGTCCCCCCCCCCCTTTTTTTTACCATGAGTCCATTTTTTGCTGGGTAGAATTAAAGAGAAGAAAAACAAAGTTAATGAATTCTTAATGAGGAGCACCGAGGCTGGAGGTGACACACAGGAAAAATACTTCCCGCCCCCTGATTGATGATCATAAGAGAACATTCAAATAAACCAAACTGAGTGATTTATTTCCTGCTGCGTAAGACCTCAGCCACTGGCGTATACAGGAACCACATTGGACAGACACTGAGAGACAAAGCGTTCCACTACAGCCATCAGTTAAATCTTAACTGCAGGGTCCTTAGGCTGCCATGGTTGGACATTTGCTTCTGACAGTTCAAGGAAGTGCTCCGGTCGCATGGTAGATCTAAACCAGCTTCAGGGATTTGAAAGATGGATGCATGCAAGCCATGGAAATATAAGTGTGGCTTAAGTAGGCATGACAGGGTAAACGACGACCTGATGCAAAAACCTTACATTGCTCAGCAGTCACTACCAATTACTTTAATTATCTTAGTGGCCAACCTCTGACCTAGACGTAAAAGTGCTATTCCAGAGAGAAAACACGCTGCGGCACAAAGTTCTGACAAGCTAAATGAACATTTAACAGCCTTAACGAGCTCCTTAACACATACTGGCATTCAGTCGATTTGGATTCAATTATCATTTATGGTGCAATCAAATCCAGGCCTGTTTAGAGAGTGTAATAGGCTCCTAATTGAGAATGATAGTGTTATGCAATGGGCATTTGAACTTTGTGCTGTTAAGACATTTAAAAGCACCATTAGGCATGTACAAATTAGCAAAATACAACTAAAGCTGAAAGTCGAAGCATCTTCATACAATTTTGTATTTTAACGTCGGTTTTTTGGTTCTGCTGAATCATACAGAAGCAATATTTTCAGCATTTGTTTTATACAGTTTTATTTGCATAATAAGAACACAGTGCAGGGCTGTTTGGGTAAAATTTGGAAAAGCTTTGATATTTGATGCTGTTCCCTAAACACTGAACATTTCAAGACAGTCTCACAATCAATTTGTACGTATTCGTACGAGTTGCCAAATTCATGCTAATTCGTACGACCTCACTCGTACGATTTTGGACCATTTGTCTAAAACCCTGTGATGGGTAGGTTTAGGGGTGGGGTCAGGTTTAGGTCATTCGTACAAATTCATATGAATTGGCAACTTGTAAAATACACACGATTTAGAAGAAATCGTATGAACTCGTATGAGTGATTTCGTATACATTTGTACGAATTAGCCACCTCTTAAAATATGTACGAATTGTTGTAAAATCAGGTTGAACGTTCTCTCTCTCATATATTAAACTCTGCATATTTTTTTGAGAAGTGGGCATCCTAACTGCAGACTGTGAGATGTATAACTGTTGTATCAATCCCAAAATTTCCCTAAAGTGCAAAAGTCTCTACAAGGCCCTGTGCTCAGTGCACATTACTGCAGCGATCAATCCATAGAGAACGAGGGAAGAAACACAATGAGGATGGCATCTGAAATGAGTCCAAACAAATATTACTGCCGGATGATCTGCAAGCTTGTTTCTGTACAAAAGTGAATGAATAAATGAAACCAAAATGTTTACCTCTAAGCACTCAAGATATTTCTAGATATTAAATTTGTATTAAAATGTTGACTGATTCAATCTACAGCAGTTAGAAGCAAGACAATGTTTTAGTGTGATTACGTTTAAAATATATGTTATATTTACAAAGTATTTTTGCAGAAAAAAAGAAAGAAAGAAAAAAAAACCTGGTCTCCTGGCATAAAAGTACCTTGATGCACTTTTTAGTGAGACAAGAAATATGTTCCATCAAGTACATATTACTGCAGTTGCCAAAATTAATGAACACTAGAGGCAGTAAAACTCAAATTTACAGAGATTCAATTAATAAAGTGTGGTTTTTGCACAATAACTTCAACTTAAAAATCATGTATGATTTTAGAACAATATTAATATGCAGAAATATGCCTTTGAATGTTCGCATCCGCTAACCTGATTTTACCAAGTGCAACATAAGCCTGGGTCAACACCTTTGTTGACCCTGGGACAACATTGTGATTAACCCATGAGATTTGAAGGAACAGTTTACAGTTTTTCTCTAAAGTTTAGGCTTACAATCAGTCTTTGGTGCTTCAGTGTCAGTCATCTATAATTTCCTCTGATTTTAGGCATTAAAACTATGTTTTTGCATTAAAATGCTGCACAAAATATGTTGACCTAGGGACACATTGAACTTGGCAAAATTAGGACATGTATTAGCATACTAAAGCAACTTAATAAAAACACGTACCTATGTTGATGGAAAAAAAGTTACCAGGGTTCACATATTGGACCTGTGTTTTAGTGGCACTCAGTGGACATTTCTCTTTGAAACGGAGATGAAATCTGTGGTAAGGCACGTTAAAACGGTGTTGCACAAAACGTACGCAGAGGTATATATTTTTTATGAGACCAGGTTGAAAAACAAAAACGTGATACATTAAAGAGGTTAAAGCTATAGACATACAGGTGAGGCAAAAAAAATTACTTCTACTTTTCAGAATTTGCAAAATGACAAAATAAGTTAAACAGAAGACAAAATATGTTACATTTACCGTAATCTTCAAATTCAAAAGGTTTTAACCCCTTGCTATTAGTGCATGTTTTTATGGGTTTTTTTTTCCTTCTGGGGCATCAGTGAGTGTTTGAACCTTCTGAAATAGTTGTATTTGAGTCCCTCAGTGTGAAAAGATGGATCTCAAAGTCACACAGTCATTGTTGGAATGGTTTCAAAACACAAGAAATGCTGCAAAACTAATACACTTGTGGGACTTGAAGGATTTTTCTGAAGAGTAGCAGGACAAACAAGAGACTCGCGAACAACTATCACTAAACAAAACAAAAAACAGCTCTGGTTAATTCAGGTAGCAACACAGTATTAGGAATCATAATGTAAACTTTTGAATGGGGTCATTTTCATAAATTCAACTATTATTTCTCTTGTGGACCATTCGTAAACATCCTTTATGTGATATGTTACTCAGGTCAGTACAAAATAAACAATAAAATGCATTTGGTATGTTTCCTCCAGTTTGTTAAATTAACATTTTGCTGATTCTGAAACTGTGCATAAAAATGAAAATGTGTGCACTAATACACAAACTGGTGTCTAAACATCTGAAATCAGCAATAAAGCTTCATATTTTATGTAAATGCTTCACCACAAACTATATTATAAGTGTAACAAATGTTATTACATCCCAAAAAAAAAAAAATCCAAAAAGTAGTTGCAAAATATTTGGATGACCTAGTACTTGAGCTGAGATTTTGAAGTACACATCCAATTGACACTTTACTATCACATGAGGACATGACAGAGTAGTTGTGAATAGCAGTTAAGTGACTCAACTGACCAACTGTAAGTCACATGCTGGATGAAGCCACAACTACAACATAAGATTAGCAAAGTTTGTAAAGGCTGCCAAATGTAGAACTTATTCTGTATGTGATACTCAATGCAACTAAAATATACATGGCAGATTTGTCTCAATTATTTCCACACTTTGCCCATTTATACTTATCTTATTAGACTAAATACTTTATTATTATTATTATTATTATTGTTGTTGTTGTTATTGCTGTTGTTACACCTTTCATAAATAATGTGTTTAATTACAGAATGTAAAGCGTGAATGTAAAAGGAAACAAAATGAACAAATAAAACATAAAAACAGGATTCAATAATGATATTACATTGCCAATAATAAAATACACCAAATATGTTATTTAAAAGCTTACTTAAAAAAATATGATTTGATTAGACTTGATTTAAAGTTGTAGAGAATCTTCAATATTCTCTCTTTTTTTTTTTTTGGAGATATTCAGCTGGAGTCCCTCGTTGTTTCTACCAGAGAGTACTCCTGATAGAACTGTCTCCGGTTCACGAACTCATCACCCATCATGCCTCATTCCTAGGACTGATTACACACCACACCTGCACTTAATTCGCACACACACCTGCACCTCATCACCACCCCCAACATACAAATCTCACACACACAATAAAGCCATTCTGAAACTTCAACTCAAGTCTTGTTTTGCTCTGGCTAACATTTCCGAGCGTTGCTTCCCGTGTTGTTTTTTTCCCTGTTGGTACCTGTTTGTCTGTAATCTGATTGTTTGCGGCATGCCCCGATATCTGCCTGTTTACCTCGATCTTGATTCTGTTCTGTCTCCATTGTTTTGTTTGCTGGTGTTTGACCCTGCCTGTTGACCTTGAAGTTACTGCACATGGATCCACATGCCTCCGACTTCTACGTTATACTTTTTTTACTGGGTTTGGACTAAAGTTCTGTACATCCTTTCCTCTGGCATATTCTTTTATTAAATATTTGTTGCTAATTTAAGTTGGCCTTCAGCAACCAAACAAATGTGTAGAACTTTCCTCCTTATTTTACATGTTTCACCACTTTAAAACCCATTCCATAATTTTTTTTTTCTCCATAGATCAGCACAGAAAATATGAAAACAGTCAGCAGATTCCATGAGAGAGAAAAAGCGTATAAAACAGAAAAGGTACCAAAAATGACTTTTACACAGTAATCAAACGACTACTGTGGAGGAAATCTGTAATACAGAGGAGTAAACACTGCTTGTACAATCATTTTATTGCTTCACTACTTTTTAGTTAGAGTACTTTGTACTTGATGATACTAAAAGTTGCTTTCCATTATTTTGAAAATCAATTACAAAATGTTGCTTTTATAGACCTATGCTGACAGAGAAAGAACAAAAGTGTATCATCTTAACACCAAATCCATATCCTCAGTCTTAAAGTGCTTTTGTAAAGGGCCTGTGTGATGGTGTAAAAACTGTTTCAAGTGCCCACATGCAGAACATGTTATAAATATAGTCCTAATGACAATTATGATATGGAGCGAGAGACTGGAGTACTATTTAAAAATCAGCAGTGTGTGTAAATGAGAGAAGTGGATTCTGCCTGTGCAAAGGTATATGAGAGCGAGGCAGACAGAGAGAAGGGAGAAGCCTCGAAACGTAATCATTTCAAACGATGAACTGCCACTCAAAGCAGAGTGAGGGGGTAATTGGCTGTCATTTGCAAGTAATTAAGTGAACATGAATGTGTGAATTCAAACGTATGCAGATTTGCTCATTAACAATTGTCTCTGGAAATGAAGAGCTCACTGATTCAACGTTGTCACTGTTTGTATGAAAGAGTGTTTTATATTCTTTTAGGCAAGAACTAAGAGCCCTCAGCCATGCTAAATACCGCAGATGAGGTATACTGTAATAATGTGTTCTGACTTTTTCTTTTAATTATAAATGTCTCTTCAGGCCAAAGAGCATAATGGCTCTTCATTTATAGTGGGATGTGATGTGCATGCCAAAAACAAACAAATCATTAAATAAACTTCAAATATTGAATTATTTATTACTGATGATAACAACGCCACCATGGTGAGGTTATTCCCACTGAAAGTATCATCATATATTTATTTGGACTGTTGATTCATTAAAATGGTTAATACAATTAGTTTCACGATATGCTGCTTAATGAGTCAAATTAATAATCACATGTTTTAATATTTGCAAAGAAAACCCAACTAATGAAGGTAATTTAAGACTTTAGACTAGTTTGGCAAACAAGTGAAGAAACAAACTGACATTACAATAAAATATAATGTTATTTTTATTTGTAAATTATTAAACATGAGTCCACAACAATCATATTGCTTTTGGTATTCTATCTCTGTTTTTTCTTAATATGTTTGTGTGGTACTACACATAGTACAACATCAACAAAAAGCCATCCCAAATGCAAGATTCTGTTCCTGTCACCACCTGTCCAACCTGGTTACCCAATAACCCTCCCCACCAAACCTTGGATGCATGCAGGCATGCACAGGGATCATTTTAGCTCCCATCTGCTTTTAGTACTCCAATATGAATTCTAAATATTGCCTGGCCAGGAACAATAAGAACGGAAAAATCATCTATATTTACATAAACAGCCTGGACCCATCACATTTCACAATCCAGATATATATTTTACAGAAAGCAATTCCATTTCTTCTGAGAATGACATTAAGGGAAAAACTAATCCAAAACCCTACATTTTTAGGTTGCACTTTTTCTAATTTAACAGTTTTAGAGGAAGGGATGCGACGCAGATGATGATCGTTGCTTATTTTGAATATGGGTATGATGAAAGTTATGCATTTAGAAATTGCATTTGTTTATCTTTCTAGGAGAAACTTTCAATCATCAGTTTGAAAGTTTGCAGCAATGAGCGAGGGCTGAAACGGAGCCAAGGCTTCCATCGGGAAAACAAAGAGAACATATGGGACAAGAGGGAAGAGTGGATCATTCATCAAGAAATCCGGATGTATTCTGAGGAATATCCATCATACCCTAAGGGCAAACTGCTGGGAAGAAATAAATGGAAGGAAAGAGGAAGGTTGCATTTGTCTATTCCATAGAGGAGGTATCTCCCAAGGACATGCCTATGGACGTCTCTTCATTTATAGATCTCGGATTCTGATGACAGGTGGATGATAAAAAAAGAAGGAAATAAAATGAATCTGGAGGGGAAAAAAAGTGCTCAAATTTGATTATCAGCAATGAACAGATCTGGCAATCAAAAGTGTTTGGAGTGAATTTATCAAGTTACTTATAATTTTAATTCTGCACATACAATGTCTATATTCATCAATCATGGGCGTAAATCCCAGGGGGGACAGGGGGGACATGTCCCCCCCGATCCGAGGGTTGTAAAAATCATAAAAAATCGCACTGTCTATTGTGAAAAATACATGAATGTATACCTAAAAAATAATTGTGCAAACAGAAATTCAAACGCAAAAAAGCCTTTTGAAATAGTTGAGCTCCCCCTCCCCTTCCTCACAGTGGTTTGGCCCACTGCCTCCTATTACCAGGGGCCTATTTCAGAAAGGTGGTTCAAACAACTCGGAGTTTAAACATGAACTCTGAGTTGCTCAACCCAGAGATTAAAAACTCTGAGTTTTCACTTAACCTCCTTTCTGAAATAGGCCCCAGTTCATCTCACCTACACTACACACGTCAGGTATGTGTCTGCGGCTATGTTCATTAGTTGTTGAACTCCAGTAAGTAGGGGATTTTATTCACTTTAATTAAAGCGATTCTCTTTAATTTAGTTGACGCTGATTCTTTAATAAATTAACGTTAGTTGTGCCAAAATGTTTTCATGAATCTGCTATGTTAGCGATTAAAAAGTTACTTATCTATTTACCGTTAGCTTTGCAGTGAACTGCAACTAACACGCCAAAGCCGCTTCCCATGAATTATTTTATTTGTGGCAACTTGGCATATTGTTAACATTAACAGCAGACATCCCAAGTCTCCGGGAAGTTCCGGGAGTCTCCCGTATACTGATAGTGGCTCTCTAATGCCCGCAAATTGTGTAAAATATCCGCGTGTATGCGTGACATTAATGTCTGCATCGAGCATCTTAAAATGCGCACATAAGACGGCGTGAAGGAGAGGGAGTGAGAGAGACCGTTCTTGCATGTGAACTGTGTGTGTGTGTGTGTGTTTGTGTGTGTGGCTGTTCATAGCTCGTGCTAGACAGAGAGCATCCTGATTGGTTTACTAAGCAAAATAAGCCAATAAGCTTTCAGTGTGAGCGGGCTTTTATTTCTTTTCTCGGGGAGCGAAGTTATCAGTTCAGTGCAGCAGCCTACGAGATCGTCGTAGCAGAGAAAGAGAGAGACTCGACTGTAAACAGCATAACAAACATTGCAATAGTTTTGAAGAAAAAAAATCTGCCTTTTCATTAAACCAGAGAAAAACGTTGAAAATAACCATGACGCATTCTCCACGCTACAATAATGATAGAAGCAAAGTCTTCCACAGACACATCCTTATAAGTACAATTTAACTGAATTAGTTGTGTCCGCCTCTAAAAATTGCTTGCGAAAAATGAGATTTACCCCCATGATATCAATAAATACAATATCTTAAATTTCCCAGGGTAAGTGTGTGCTGATCAATAGTAAGCTGTTTTTGTATGATTTTGCAAGGTTATGGATACATACTTTCTCTCCACCTCCATGAACCTGTATTTTGAGTGATTTGAATTTATGCAACTATTTCAATTGTATTTATTTATTTGTACATACATATTTATATCTATGCATTTGTATGTTTATATACAAAATTCTTTTAATTTTCATATTTGTTTTTATTATTTTCAAAAAAGGAATTATTTTGACCATGATAATCGTGCACAGTGAAAAACTGATATTATGACAACCTACAAATCCACTGCAGATAAACAGTTTAAGAAGATCTTTTGTTTCAATGTGGAATGAAAGAGCAAAACGTCTCAAGTACATTTTTACAATTTGTGTATGTGTGTGTGTGTGTGTCAATGATGCCACTTTGCCATATCTAATTTGTCACTCTTGTTCGAGCTTCACTGATTAAAACTCCGCTCAAGTATCACCCACAACATTAAAAGAGTGTGAACTGATGGTGTGTAACATCTCTAATCATATGCTACTCCAGTTCTGTAGCATAATCAAGTGCTTTTAGAGAAAAGGTGACAAAAAGTTACAGTTCATAATTATCTTCTGATCTGCTGCTAGCGAGAGGCTGGGGTAAAAAAAAAGACAAAATGAATATCCAAATAGGCCTTCCACCAAATCAGACTAGAGTACCCACATAAACCATCTGGCAGGAGATGTAATGAACAGCAAGACAGTGAGTTCCTGTGATGCTTCCAGCTCTCCTTGCTGGTTTTAGAAGGCACTTGTGAGGCATTGTACAGAAGCTACCGAAATCACAGAGAAAGACACAATTCCTTGTTTTATGTAAGTCATTTAAAGTAAGAAAACTTCTTCTGTGCTATCTTCCCCATCATAATGCACTCCACAACACAGTCTGGATGCCTGGAGTAGCTGTTAACATCTCGAAGGACGCACAAGTGTGGTGGTAATTAGGCACTGTGGTAATACCCATTAGCACTCCTCTCTTTCATTACAACTTAGTGAGGGAAACAAAACAAACTGAAGCAATTTCATGAGGCACGGATATTTAATCCTAACAATTTGTTGTAAAAAACCAAACAACCGCAAAGAAAAACAAGCCACACAGTCAATAGCCTCAGGTCAGACAATGGCATTTATTGATTTTACATTTATTTATTTAGCGTTTTATCCAAAGCAAGATCATGGCTTACTGCGAAAAGACAGTATTTATGTCATTCCATTTAATCCCCAAAATACATTTGGGACCACAAATTCGCAACACTAAACTAATTCTCCATGGTGATTCACACCAGCTGCCAAAATAGATTGAGAAGACGAAAAAGGAAAGTCAGCTCTGATAGTCTTAATTTCTGTGGAGAGTAGAACAAAGATTCAACCCCATCTTGAAAAAAAAAAATAATAATAATAATAATAATGGAAATAAATAAAATAAAATAAAAATGTCATCCACAATGAGGATTTACAGTCAATTTTAGCATTGGAAAAACTCATCTAATACACTGTAACCTGCAAATGCACCAGAAAAAATATGCTGTAAATAAACCATATATATATATATTTATATATATATAAAAGAGGTTCATTTTATATACATACAAGCCAAAATAAAGAAGTGGTCAGCCACATGGATGAAGGCGAACCAATAATAAAGATGTAGGACAGTTTATGAAAAGAAGATCAAGTTGCCCTCCTTGTGATTTGCAAAGGAGTCTGAGAGAGTGAGTTTGAAGGACATGAGGTGCGTTGAAGTAGGTAGGAGCATCAAGTGAATATTAAGATCACCAAGAAGGATGAGTCTTCTGGGACGGGGGTAAGAAGAGTATCAAGTTCATCTATAATGTATGGCTATAGCATTAAATTCAAAGGAGTGGATGGTAAGGAAGGAAGGGGGGGTATGGAATTTCCAAGATGATGTGATAAGACCTACAGCCTCTCCATGACCTGAAGTGAGAGGCACTGAGAGCAAATGCAGCAGATATAGTATTGCATGAAGTATCCACTACTACAAAACAGACACTTTGAACACCCTGGTCATTTAATGTGTTAATTAGGTTACTATGAGGTACTTTTTGGAGGATTTAAAAGCAGAAATGTACAGCTTAAAATTTGACAAAAAACAAAACAAAACATATGTATATATATAGCCTACATTAATTCTTCTGTTAGAGCTGTTTATCTGAGCTTTAAAGTTGGTTGCATAGTTTTTTACAATCGGCTTTTATGCATTACAGTATGTTGTCATTGCAATAATGTTGAAATATAACTATAACATACCAGAAGTAAAGCAAGCAGGCAGAGATGTACATAGGTCTATTTGCAGCATATTTTTTAAAGTAACACAGTAGACAAAAGACAAAGACCACTGGAAAACACGGCACAGAAAACACAAGCAAAACGGTTCCACTACTTTCAACAACTGACAAAGTGAAACACAAGGGCTATATACAGTACACTGGGGCTAACAAGATTGATAAGACAGTAAGAGATATCTGGGGAGACCAGTCTAGGGGGAGACAATGAAAAATTGGACTACAAATTGACTACAGAAGCCTGTAGAGTGTAGACTACAGGAAAGCAGGAAATATTATATACTGTAAGTCCAATACAAGGCAACTCATGTAACATAACATGGGAAATGTTAGTAAGCAATTGTTTCACACTAAAAGTAAAGGATGTAACAAATATAAACAAGCATAACGTTGGCATCTTGTTGCTACGTAGTTAAAACATTGAGGCCCAGTTTCACAGACAGGAATTAGCCTAAGCATATATTAAGCCATACTTAAATTAGGGCATCTGAATAATTTTTTATAAACATGTTAGATAAAAAAATATTACTGGTGTGCATGACAAAACAAAGGCGCTAATATATTTAATAATATAAGATCAGTTAGTGCAAGTTTCTTTCAGTTGATACAGTTCTTGAACTGGGGTTATAGGCTTAAGCCTTGTCTGTGAAACTGGGGGTGAGTTTTTCAGCCTCACCGTAACCATAACTCGTCTTTCTTCCTTTTTTTTGTTGAGAAAATTCAATTATTTTTGTGGTAATGAACAGTGCAGAGTTCATCCAAAAATAAATATTCTGCCATCAAAAATGTGCATGACATTCCAAACCCTTACAACTTCATTCATCTTCAAAAGATGATGCCATTTTATTATACTGAATTATAATTATAAATAAAAAAAAAAGTTTTTTGTTTTTTTTGCCCACAGCTGTCACGAGAATTTTTTTGCAGCATGTTTATGTTCATACATCTGTGACACTATCACAGGCATGAAAAAATATTCAGCAAACAAGCACTCAACAAACATTCCCTCAAACCTTGTCATGTAAGCTACAGTATGTGTTCCACTTTCATCTCACTTCTCATCTCAAACCCAGATACAGGAAGTACAAACTTCACATGCTGAACTTCTTTAACTTTGAGGTTACACTTTATTTGGATAGTCTTCTTTTGACATTCTACTAACTGTTACTTTATGTCAACTACTATAACTCCAATTAGAGTATTAGAATTGGTAGGATTATGTATAATAGTACAATAAATTGGCATGTATAAAGAGGCAGTTCATGGTTTCTGTCACCTGTTTGATTCAAATATCATCTTTTGTGTTTATCAGAAGAAAGAAATTCATGGTTTGTAACGTTGTGAAGGTGAGTAAATGATTTAAATTTTTAAGTGAACTATTCCTTTAAGCAGAGTCTGTCTACTCATGCATAATGACAGGTAATTGATATGTAGTTGCAAATTTAGTTGTGCAGTTAGTACAATATCTAAACTGGACTGTCAAAATAAAGTGTTGCATTTAATACCAACATATACTAGTTTATGTTCAAGTTCAAGTTCAAATCTTTACTGTCATTGCAACAAGTACAACAAAATGAAAGTGCCATCCAATTAGTGCATCACTCAAGATCTACAAAACATAGGAACAGCTAAAATAGTTAGTGTATCAGAGTCATTGGGATATTGTTTTCACCGCTCCGCTTCGACAATCGGTTTAGCTTTCCTTTCTTTTTCTTTCTCTTTCAGCATGTAGCAGTTAAT
This sequence comes from Enteromius paludinosus, assembly GCA_032361165.1. Lineage (NCBI taxonomy): Eukaryota > Metazoa > Chordata > Actinopteri > Cypriniformes > Cyprinidae > Enteromius > Enteromius paludinosus. Next base: position 5,980,302 of record JAUMHQ010000044.1, on the reverse strand, counting down.
CCTAAGTCACCATGTGCACGCACACAGCCAGTTGTAGCTTTTTCTACCAGCCTCAGCTGTTTTTACTTCACAATCACTCAATCTCATTCTGCTTAGGCTGCATGAGAGCAGAAAAAAACAATCCCCAAATATCAATTACTGGTTATAGAGACGGAGAGGGAAAAAGAGCATGAGATGGAGGAAAAGGGAAATGGAATCTATTGGCTCCGTGTTAAAAGGTCTCCCGCATTCTATGAGAATGATACAGATTTATTGGGTTTAATCCTCAGCTATGAGTAAGGAGGCATTAGTGGAATTATTTGGGCATTAGTGTTAATGGAACAGGAGTCTGAAAGGAGCTGAACTCGAAAAGGTTGAAATAACCTCTACAGAGACAGAGGAGGGGCCGGCGATCACCTGGCTTCGGACTGAGAGTATTTCTTGATTATAAAGTCAGTGTCCCGTTACGTTCTCATATGAGTGTGTCACAATGTATCTTTGCTTTATAGTGGTTTTCTTCTTCTCTTCAATTACATCTTTCTATATCCTGTACATGTCAGTCTATATATCATCTGCCCTACTCTATCTCTCTGACACAAGGGCAGTGAGAAACTAGCTGAGTAGAAAATTAAGAAATTGCTCTCGATCCCAATTCATTCATGCTCTAACTATCTGTCTTTCCATCAAAATGTCTTTGCACTTTGATTGTAAACCTAAAAACTTAAGGCAGTTTATATAAATTTGTATCAGAGACATATATATATATATATATATATATAGAGAGAGAGAGAGAGAAAAAAAAATACTTGTCCTATTCTACATCTTATTCATGGTGATAATCAGCATTATTATACATAATGTATATTTTAATGGATAATTTATGCAGTCATTTTATTCATTTTCTAACCCTTAACCTAGAATTTTCTTTTTTATCTCAATCCCTTATCCCTTACGCTATCTCTTTAAGTAGTTCCTCTTACTTTTCTAAAACTGAGTAAAGAAAAAGAGAGAGACCTACAAGATCAATACTGTAGTAAATGAGAATCACATGTTCACAACAGGCTTGTTGGTCAGGTTTGTTCAAGTGACCTGTGTTTAGTGATTCTCCTATAACTGTCTTTCCAGGCCTCGTTTAATTCTCCAGGGGCCCGTGAGCCTTATTTAAGAGCCCTGTAGACACAGATCTCTCTATGGCGCTGACCCCGAGGGAACATAAAAGCTGTGTAGGCGCTTCCATTTTAGGAATCTGTAGGCTGTAGTTCCACTTTTGTTCTTGTTTTACAATACATTTCACATAACATATAACTTTTCGTTATTTTGTATACAGTGCATGTGCATTAGTTGACTTATGTAAAGGACTAGTTCTTTGATTAGTACTTTTTTCATTAAACATGCCGTTAAAAAATATATTTTAGAGGCATATGGTGAGGGATTCACTAATTCTGGAGGTGACATTCTGGCACAGATTATGACACAGAAACGGTTATGGCAAACAAGATCTCAGTAGACAGTGTTACTGAGTCAGTAGGTAAAAATTAAGCCCTAAAGTATCTGTAACTAGGTCAAAGTCAACAGAAAATTCAGGAGATTTTGTTTTAATTCTGGAGTTATAAGGAACTAGACGGCTGTTGTTCAAAAACTGCTACAGTTTAACAGAAAACTGGAAACTTGAAGAAAAGCAAAACAAAAACAAAACTCATAAAGAGTCCTAAATTATAGATTAGAGAAAGTACGAGTGGTACAGTACTTCATGGATGAGTGCCAAAAAACTACTACAGATTGTATAAGCAATAATAGGTTACTAGACAAACATAAAATCTATGACCTGGATTTGAACTTACAGAAATGATCCCCTCCTGCAGTTTTGTCCATTTGCATATTTAAATAGAACACTACATTACAGGGGTGCATTTCCCGAACAACGCTGTAACTCGCTGATAAACCACTATAGTACTATGCATTGTTTTGGAAACGAACTAGCTACACACGACTGTTTCCCGAACACGATTGCATCTCCGTTGTTTGAACCACATTAGTTCAACAACATAGGGCCATTGTTAATGACGTCACACGCATGTCGTGAAGA
>JAUMHQ010000044.1:5959029-5978137 GCA_032361165.1 Enteromius paludinosus | reverse complement strand
ATGACGACAACAATAGCGGGTTGAACGTAGACTTTAATAACTCAGGAGAGCTTTACAAAGACAGATAACATGCATTCAAAATAACCTTAACGATCGACACACAGGACAGACTACAATGGGTTTATAAATATGAGGGAAGATGTATGTCTAGAATACAAAACAGATTTTTTTTTTCTGTAAATGTATGATATTTTAATTATCATACAGTCACTTCTAGTATTCATGTCATGTCATAGCTCGAGCAATCTCTTAGGACAGTCCACAGGCTGCGCCAGCCAAGAAATCATTTCATTTACCTCAAACCCCTCATTATCACAACACTCTACACCTCAGAGCCAGATGTGCTCCTTTAAGAGCACAACAGAGTGCCTTGGATCCCATGTTAATTGGCTGTAATTTCCTTCCTATAATCTCACACAGCAATAGTCACACATTAGTATTCAGAGCTGCCTGCAGTCTTTCTCACCTTCTGAGAATGGAAATCAAAGACATCATGACTGTTCACAACTGTGTTTGTTGAAGGGTTCAACAGCTAAGTGTTGTAGGGCTAAAATGAAGTGATATTGTTTGCAAGCATTGCTTCTCCTATTTAATTTAATAGTCTACAATGAAGGAACCGAAACAACAGTGTTTAAATAAAATAGTCTGTTAACACTTTTCTGCAACTCTTTAGTCACACATTTTGGCACAAATAGCACTGTGCAATCAGCTTAAATATGTAAAAATGAAAATTTGCTTAATTTATAACAACTGCTAGAATTATTTGAATCGAGCATAACAACAAGAATAAAAATGAGATCCATATCTACATGAACACAATGAAAATTTATTTAAATAATATTTTTTTAATGATCCATGAATGCAGTTAATACAGTTAGTACAGTATTACAGAAAAATGTCAATATATCAAAAATATATTTTATATTTCAGTGTTATCTAATGTCTCAGCTTTGTTGTTGTTTTTTTATGCTTTTTTTATTACACTGAATTTCATTTTGAGTGCAATTCAGAAGAAGTGAAGCGTGTTTGGTTGCTTGAAGTCTTTTTTTAATTAAAAAGTAAATCAGATTTCAGGATAATCAGATTTATTATCATAAACCCATGCAGTGAAAATCCAAAAAAAACACGACACTTGTTTGCATAAACCTGCATTTTAGTGTGCTGTCTCCTCCAACAAGTGAAAACCGAAAGCTCCCCTGCCATCTGTAAGCACTGCTCTTCCTCATTTTTAAACATCGCCATTTCAAGTTGATCTCTAATGCGTCACAGGCAACATGATGTCTTATTTGGGTCATGATAGAGCTGCTATATTATGCACTCGAGCTTGGGGGTCTGAAATTGAAATAGCGACAGGGAGAGAGAGCGTCAATTGAGATGTTGAGTCTGTCTGACAGAAATTTTGCTCTGAAGAGAAAAAAGAAGGAGCGAATTTGTGGTGCCCTGCTTTTGTTTGTGTAGACAGCCCTGTTTGCGCATTCTTCTGTTCGTTTGGGAGTTTTCATTCGTTTTTTCTTTCCTTGCCTCTGCCTCCCTCCCTTTCTCTCACTCAGACTGCTTTGATCACTCTGGCCTTTGAAGCAGCGCTCGGGAAAAAAAAAGAGGAAAAAAAAAAGGGGGGAAGCAGAAGTCATCGTAAGTTCAGGCTTCAACTTGGTGCGACGCAACTGCTGGCAAACTGCGAATCTGCATAAGCTGAATATTTTTGCATATGTTCACCTGGGTGAAGGAGAAAAAAACAGTTCACTCTTATTCAACACCTTAAAATTAAACCCATTATACCTCGGTTTGTCATTTCAATCAGGAGCGGGTTCCTCAATGGCACTAAACGTCTGGATTTTGTCTTGTTTTAGCATTCGTCTCTGGTGATAAACGAACGCATTTCTTCCGCTCTCTTGCATATTCACCTGTCAGAAGACTTTAAGATCGTTTGCAGAAGAGCTCTGCAGGAATTGAGCTACTTGCTGAGTAATTCCTCCAATTTATAGGCTAAAAACCAGACTTCACCCAGCTCAATTAGAGCCGTGGAGTTCTCCCATTCGTCTGCCTGACATGTCAACGGGTAACTCGGCTACTGAATTATTCCACACCTCCAATTACTGCACAGCTACAATAGAGTACAGCATTCCTTAACATAACCTTCTCCGGATTTGCCTCTTGGTCTCCACCGACGACAGAACTGGGGGTCTTTCTGCACATCCTCCCCTTTCTGCTGGTTCCCATAAGCGTGAAGCATGAAAGCACGAATCACTCTAAAGCTTCCTCCATTTATCCCTTCACCTCTGTCAATGTCATCTCCTCTGCGGAGGGATGCCTGCAGTGTGCAATTATCACATTGGAAAGTTCTCCAGCTCTGCATCTTCATTCGCGGCTCTGAAGAGCCTGGCCGGGCTTAACGAATGAGTAAGCCAAAGTGAGAGGATTCTTCTGCCCCCATGCCGCCTCAAGGAAACAGGTGCCTTGTAAACTGAGAGATTACTCAGTTAAAAAGGGTTCGGGTTCTGTCAGACGGAGGGAGGATCTGGAGCTCCGGGCTGGCATGGTGGTTTGAATACTACATGGAAGCTGAAGGGTCGAGTGGGGAGCGCAGATCCACTCACAGGCATGAAAGCTCTGCAGGGGCAGGATGGAGCAGCACTCCAGCTTGTTTGTGCAATGCAGCGCTGCCTGTGATGGATGGCCCTACAGCAGAGAGTGCAGAACAGGTACAAATGGCGGGAGGAAAGAAGAGAGCAGTGTTTCGAATGCTATTCCGAAAGAGCCAGACGGTGCAAATCTATCCGGGAAACGGATCCGACGCTAAATCAATCCATATGAGGTTAAATTCACTCCCACGCGCTTTTATTCAGTTAGATTCTACTCTAAAGAAGTTAATTTAATGCTAGTACATTTTAGTAGGTAGACTCAACTGATCTAAAGTCTTATGTTTCTCAGTCAAAGCCTCTCCATAGCCAGACTGATTAAATGCAGAATCACCTCAATTGGGGGTTAACTCATGTGCTCCAGACATGTTGAGATGTGTTGCTTTTGAGAGTTGGGTTCAATTTGGGCTATGATGTGTCCTGATTCTATTGCCCCCCTCCTCTACCCAAAACAGGGTGCCGTACTTGGCCTACTAGATCAGCTTGAGGATTTTTCTAAAAGAAAAACATTATATCGAAAGGAACAGTTCGCCTCTAAGATAACTGCAGGCAATAGTAATGCAGTAAAGCTGGATACGCTTTAAGCTTGCTTCTAAGAATGGAAAATCACAGGTTTGTGAGAAGTCATCTGGCAGCTAAAGTTTCTTTCAACATTTCAAGCCTATTTGGAAGTATAATATAGTGTCAAACTGTAGTATATTGTCAGGTAATATATAGTTTTCACATACAAACATGTTCTGAAGATATATGCTTGTTGATATCTATATATATCTATATGTTAATATCTATGTGATGAGTTTGCTTATTATACCATATCATGTCTTTAGAATATATGTATGTACTGTAACTTTGATAAAACAATGTATATTTGAATGTTTTTATAATACTTTTTCAATACCTGTCTTTCCCTTATTTACTAACTATACAATATAAACCCCTATGGCATTTGAGATGGATATACTGTACATGCATTGTACTCTATGAAAAAAAACAACCAATATATAACATACAAACATATTTGTATGAGCTAGACATATATGCTAATATATAGAGTTAAATTTCTCCAGTATCTGTTTTTTTATATCATGTTATTTAATATACATACATTATTACATTACAAACACACACACACAAAAACATATGTTTATATATTTTAGATTAAATATTAATCATATATTAAATAAATTGTTTACTGGAGGTCTACTCGAAGGACTAAAATTAAGAGTACACATATTTTAAATGTGTATTTATTTATTTATATTTTATATATGGTAGCCCATTTTTCTGTCCATTAAATAGTCAAAGTATCTGACATTTGAAAGACTCATCATATAATTTTCGGTTTTCTCTTTATTTTTCTGCATGCTTGTTGCACCTCATGAATTTGATTTGGCTTTTCTAATTTATAATATTGTACCGGATCTCTTTTTAAAAAAAAAACATTCTGATAAATCAGAAATCATAGTTTTGAATCTCCTGTCTGTCTGGCTATGCTTATCTCTCCCCCTTCCTGATGCTATTCAGCACACCAGCTCTATCCCTAAACACTGCTGCTAATATTTACACATCAGATCAGCATGATGAATGATGCAAGTTTGACGGGGCAATAATGGATGGGCGAGCTATGATGGCCTATGGCCAGCCGTTTATCACTCTGAGGGGCCTGACTGGGTCTTCTGAATATCAACACAAGCAGCTTTGAAAGGAAGCAGAACTGCTTCACATTCTACGTCAGTTGACTATATGGATTTATACAGGATTTATGAGAGTGGCTTCAAGAGGATTTGGTGAACAATGTGTAGGAATCTGAGGGGGGAGTGTGTGCACAACTTCTGGGTATTTATGCATGTCGGCATCTGTATACGTCTGGTTTCCCACGGAGGTGTTAGATAGACGAGAAGAAAAAAAACAAACAAGTTATTCTGAAGCTATACTGTGTCTGGTTAAATATAAAAACACACACACACAAACGCTTGTGGGTAAACAATGTCTGAACGCACATTTCATTTCATACGCATCACTCCACTTGCTGAGAATTAAAGCCTCTGCAAGACAACAGACACACTACCTACGGCAATAATATTCCATTAAAGGTAATCAACTTGTATTTTTTTTAAACAGAAGGCCAGGGGGAGCATTTACCATCACCTTTCAAACATGACAAGATACCATCTCCTCCCCGCTAGGGAGTAGACCTCTGGTCGAAGTTTGTTGACAGCCTTTTGAAAATAAATGAATGCTTATGCAATTTGCATTTCCATATGCAATTGCTTTCCTTACAACCTAAAGCGGTGAATTATTTTCAAATATCTCTGTCGCTTTGAACAACAGTGTTGGGGAATAACTACTTTGCATGAATAACAGTAGTGATGCCACTAATTTAAAGGGATAGTTCATCTAAAATTTTGTTGTTGTTTATTTAAACTCATGTCGTTCCACACATGTACGGTATTAATCAGCTTCAAAACTGAAAATGAAGATATTTATAGCACAATCTGAGAGTTTTATGTCCCTCCAACGAAAGTCCTTTGACACCTCAAAAGTTCATAAAGACATTGTAAAAATGATTCATATGAATTGAGCTGTTTATTAAAAGTCCTCCAAAGAGACATGATCGCTTTATATGGTGAACAGATTTCATTAGGCTTTTATATTTACATTTAAACACTGATCAGCACACATATATAAAGCATATCAAATATGCTGATGCACAAAAAAAAACAACCTTATTGGTTCATACTGTACATGCCAAGGCAAGCACGTTTGAGCTTCCATTTATCTTAATCTGTGTGCTCCACATATGTGCACCGCATTTCATATTCACATGGGAGATATCTGAAAGGGCAAAAGCAATGTTACTGCATTATGATCCTTAAAATTCAAAACTGGTAGCAAAATCAATTGTTAAGTGGGTACCAGTATGGTGTACTCACTCTGTAGGACAGAACAATTTAATTGTTCAGGGAAACACAGGACATCTAATTTGTGCTTTTAATATAAAAATCTCAAAAATACATTTGCAATTTATGTATGTTTTCTGTTAACAACACATTACAAAACTCTACCTGATTGCCTACAGTTCATGTTAATGACTGAAAAAAAAATCACCCTGTGATTTCACAGTTCTTTGTTTTTCAACAGAGTACACAATATGTGTTGAATATAGAATACAATTATAGGGCACAATTATATAAGATATTGCTTCAATGCTATCTTGATACTTGAATGCGTATTGCATATTTAGTTATTCTGCACTATGCATCAGCAATAATGCACTAAAATACTGAATATACTTTGACAATCTGACAATCTCTGCAAAAACCTCTCTCATATGCAAACAAAGGAATAAATCAATTTCAATTTCACTCATCTCAGTGGTCACAGTTGTCACCTTAAAAGAAGCTTTAGATTATTGATGCCATAGCAGAAATAGGCTAATACAAACATTTAACCATTTTTAATATTGGAGCAACCAGAATTAACATTGAACTGGTCGTGTGATTTTATAATGGTAGCTTTATGGATTGAGTCACCCCATGCAAAATAAACTAGTTTGTGTTAGTGAATCATTTCATTTGGATGGATCATATGCTGCATTTCTCTTTTTTGTTTAAATATTTAGTGAAATGCTGCTGTTTATTGCTATTTTTTACAAATATATTACTATTATATATTACAAAATAGTCAGTGTAATCGGTAGGTTGCTTTAGAGGCATGAGGTATTGCAAATATAAAATAAAACAACAATGAAACTATGCATTGACCGGAAATTTACTTTCCGGAAAGTACTTTTAAAAGCAAGTACTTTTATACTTTTGCTTAAGTAAAAATGTTTGACCAGTAGTAGCTATACTTTCACTCAAGTAATGGATTTGTGCAGTCTGATTCACACAAACCAACCAAGCTAGATACCAGACTTTAATACAATGGTGTAAAAATGGCAGCAGCAGTGTAAATAGTATACTTTCTTAGCGATAGATGCTAAAATAACAAATAACAATGGATTCTACTTCCACTACGTGAAAATAGCAGCATTTTTAATACAAAATAGAAACTAGGCACCTGTCAACTAAAGGCACATTACAATAGGCTTTTGGTGGGCTTGGTTTTAAAAAGCAGAAGAAGAATTAGTCCGAAATGTTTATATGCATTTTTTTCCCCTCAAAATTCTTGCTACAAACTTTTTTTCATTTTTACTTTTTTTATGATGGATTCAATTTTTGATTTCCACAACATAAGGTCGTATTTATTTTTTAACGTGCAATAATTTTGGATGAAAATGTCAGATTCCATGCGCAATAAGCTTTACTCTTTAGCTTGGTAAACTGCACAAGCCCACCCAAAACTGATGGACACTCAAACTGTTATAGTTATAACTTCTAGATCTGTAGATGACAACTTTAATAAAGCTCTCTTCATCCTGCTACAGGCAAGACACTAAACTGTCTACACTGCATTCGGCACAATCACTTTTGTAGTCGGGTTTCTCACTGTACAGCATAATGTAGATGTAATATTCTCAGAATATTGATGCAATTTTTTTTTTTATTATTCTCTAACCTGAGATTCTGTCTGCTGAAGATCTCTAGAGTCTTGCCACTAACTTAAACGGTAGGCTTTTCCTCATTCCCCTTCACCTTGGCTGCACCACTTAAACAAAGAAAAAAAGTTTAGAAGAATATTTGAAAAGAAAGCGTCCCCACCTTCAGATTCAGAGCAGCGTTTGAAGCTTCATGTGCCTGATATGACTAAGCAAAAAGAAAGGAGGGGGAAGGAAAAGAGAGAAACACTCTCATGGCATCTCCTGCTGTGCGGGTGTCCACTCTTCTGCTGTTTCAGTAATAGAGAAGAAGAGAAAAAAAACAGCAGAGGGGGACAAAAAGAAGAAATAAAGGAGGTCTGTTACCCTTAAGATTCTCTCTGAGTGACAGGAGTAGGAAATATTCCGAATTGTCACTGTAATTGGGGTAAAACATTAAAGGGACTGAAAGTGTAAAGTTTCTGCTTTGCCTCTATTTCTCTGTATAATGTGGAGTAGTGTCCATAATTCATGAAGAGGTCTGGCTAAGGTCTGAAAAAAGAGAGAGAGAGAGAGAAAGAAAAAGAGAGCAGTGCAGTGAAAAGAAAACAAAAACACAATTACGAAAATAAAACAGCCCCAGATGACTATGGCAAACTTAATTAAGCGCATTTTGTACAATTCATCATTGTGTCTTTAGCCTCAGCGACCTCACGCAGAGGGAAGGAACAGAACATTTGATGCTGTGAAAACTACACTAGAAGAAAAGCAACAAAGTGTCAGAGAGACTCCTGCAAAAACGATTTAGAGCACTGAGGGTCAAGCTTTTGTACTTGAATACCAGGAATGGCTTTATTTAGCAGATGGTTTAATTAAAATGCACAATAAGGGAGAGAGAGGGAAAGAGAGACAGAGACAGACTGGCAGAAGCTGAAAGTGAGAGGTAGAGAAAAAAAAAAGAAATAAGTAAATTAGCTGTGAATCTAACAAATGACTGTAATTAGCTGGTAGCTGCATGCCGAGAAGCAGAAACGGGGCCAGTCACAACTGCAACTTAACTGGAACACAACAATTCTGAAGTCCACATTGGAAAAAAAAAACGGATTGAAATCCTTCCAAACAGTCTGTTGTTCTGTTCTTAGGCCTTAACTAAATCAAGCAGGTTTTCTTCTTACTTAGCTAAATGAGCTGGTTTATTTTTCAGTTTAAACTCAGTTTAGAGTATGCACACATTCTTAAAAGCGAAATAGAAGCAACCCATAAGCCTTTTGTACAGCATTCCCCAGCTGCTACTGTATGGCCACCTAAGCAGACTAACAACTTGTCAGAACTTGATGCCACTGGCTTTTTCAGTCAACATGAATCCTCTAACTGAAGCTTTAACAGGACTATGCCATCCCTCTTTCAAATGGAGGAGGAGAGAAAAGAAAAACAACAACCTGTAAGCGAAACAAAGCAACCACACTGGGAAGATGGCCTCTTCAAGACCTTAACTAGACTGGGAGCAAAACCCAAACAGGAGCAAGTCCTCAATTCTCTTAACTGCTTGAGTAGTACGGTCCCAATGTGTGGGGTAATTATTTGTGTGCTTTTGGGAGTACGTTCCCACTTATGGGATTTTAGAATGTAGAGTGTTATCACATACTGCAAAGTTCAAATGTAAAAGGAATATTTAATTAAATATTTATTTGCAGACAATAAAATTTACAATAAAAGTTTGTAAAATGCCCACTGATTTCTATGGAAGCAGCTACAACAATCATTCAATTATAATTTGCTGATTTAATGGCATATAATCTGCAGATTTAATGGCATATAATAGCAACAGTCAAACTTTTGCTATTTTTTCCATTTCTTGAATAAAGGGAGATTAACAGTCTGCAGAACCTCTTTGTAGTTTTTGATGATACTTTTTGATCTTGCCATAACAAGCCCAGAACCTGAGAAAGGAGGTCTGCTGTGACCTGCATACTTCAAGTAGGTTTCTCCCAAAAGAGAGACCAGAACTTGTCTTTCTAAACTCTCCACAGAAAAGCTGAAAGTAAGCGTACTTCCACCTTTGCCAAAACAGCTATTTCCACAGAGAGCACAGTGGGCCTCATTTATCAATGTAGTGCAGAAACAAGTGCATATCCGTGCACACAAAGCAACTTCAGACAGAATTCATGTGATTCATAAAACATTTGCATGCCGTCAATCTCATCATACAGATGATTGTACATGGATAAATGTGAATATAAGCCTTACCCCTATACGTCACAGAGAAACAAAACTCAGTCCAAAAGAGAAAGTAATCTTATGAGTAATCTTATGAAAATGAATTGATCTTACTCCAAAAAACACCGGTTAACCTTGTTATTCCAAACAGATAGGCTACAATAATCTATGTAATGTGTGTATTTATATATATATACACCACAGCCAAATCACCCTGCAGCCCAAGCGTGGTTCCCTACTGAAGCTAAGCAGGGTTGAGCAGGGTTGAGCCTGGTCAGTACCTGGATGGGAGACCTCCTGGGTGTTCACCTTGTGGTCTGTGTGGGTCCTAATGCCCCAGTATAGTTACGGGGACACTATACTGTCAAAAGAGTACCGTCTTTCGGATGAGACGTTAAACCAAGGTCCTGACTCTCTGTTGTCATTAAAAATCCCATGACACTCATCGTAAAAGAGTAGGGGTATAACCCCGGTGTCCTGGCCAAAATTCCCACTGGTCCTTGTCTATCATGGCCTCCCAATAATCGCCATCCATTGATTGGCTGTAACTGGTGTGTGGTGAGAGCACTGGCGCCGCTGTCCTGTGGCTGCCGTCGCATCATCCAAGTGGATGCTGCAAACTGGTGGTTGTTGATGACACATGATTGTGAAACGCTTTGGGTGTATGGCAATACACAGTAAAGCACTATACAAATGCGTCATTAATATGTATATATATATGTATATATATGAAATGAAAATTTCTCAAAACAGCTGCAACAGCAGAGTCGATTAAAACATTGGTAAATATAAACTTTAGCTGCTATCTCTGCCTTGTTGGTGGATGTTATTTACACTAACTCCGCCCACCAATGTGTAAATGGGCTGGTGAACATAACATGACGGTCAGCTGTTATAAGCTCCAGTGCCGTAGATGGTAAAACATGTCACTATTTACACTTATTTTATTCCTTATGTAGACTTAATTTTTGTTTTTCTGCATTCACAAAAGCTCTGCGACAACTGAATTATCATGGTCAGTTGTTTACACTGCTGTAAGCACATATAAAGCTAAAGCCCTGTATAAAGAAGAAAAAAAAAAAAAACACACATTCTAATCTTACTGGCTAACCATCGACTAATGAGCTTCCGTTGAAGGTCAGGAAAATAACATAAATTAACATAATTGTCATTCTACATTCTCAACCAAATTTACTGTCATACATTTGTTTCGTAAATGAGGGTCAGTGTCATCTCGCTGGACACAAAATATTCCACCTCTGTTAAAATTATTCAAATAAGGTTGACAATCCTATGATGCAACCCCCACTTAATGTCTGTCCGGGAAAAACATCCACTCTATGATTCAAACGTCATGACATACTGTAGAAGCCCTGCAGGTCTGAGCGGAAGTAATTCAGGACTAGGGAAAACTGCCATCAACTATAGGCAATTAATGTGCCACCTGAGAAGCCTTCTAACCATCATCCTTCCAGCTGCCACAAGTCAGACTGTTCTTGTAAACTCTTCCTCGACTACCAGATATGCATCTGTTGAAATTGTTTTGAAATGAACAACCATGCCAAAGGGAAAGACCAAGACAAGACTCGGTTCCAGACAAGCAGAGTGTGACAGAGTCTTCGGTAAGCAGGCCAATGGGGACAAAGTCCCCTGCCATTGACTCACCACTGAAATGGTCTCATATGAACCAAGTACAGTGGTAACATTGGAGACACTGACACCATGAGACCCATTAAACTGCAGTACAGGCCTACATGGACTCCTACCAATCTCCAAATTGATCCAGACACAGCTGAATGTCTTGATGACAAGCCGTTGGCTCCTACAATTTAGCTAAAATCAGCCAGTAATTGAGGTAATTCAACACTCTCACAATTTGGAGCTTTAATAAGGCCACAGCAGCTCATAAATGCATGATAATTTGCCACACGATTTGAACCGAAAACCAAATACGAAGGCAAAACTACAATCCAGTCTCAGAAATATGATACTGCAACAATGGCAGATGCATCATCTTCCTGAAATCCATCTAGGTTTATGTGAGCATGTTGGTGACACCTCAGTGGGTGTTGCTTATGCTATCCACCAGTGACTGTACAGAGGCTTTAGATAATTATTGCACCAGAGGGAGCTGAAGTGAACCTATGAAATGCAACTCTGTTTAAACCACTTTAATTTGAAACATCCAAACTTTGCACATTACAGTCAAACCACACCATAGATTTAAAGTCATCTAAGCTCAGAGCTCCTCCTGAGTTCATTTGGGGTGTTCACAAAAGTCTCACGAAAACTGTGTTGGGGTTGCTCAATATAAACACAAAAGTTCTAACATTCGTTTGTTTGTAAAACCATGACCATGACGTACTTGAGCGGCAGAGAATTACTGAAGCCTGAAAAACAGACACACGCATTGATGGCTTGTTTTAAGAAATGATCAAATATGTTTCTTCAAGCGTGCATCTTTGTGTCTAAGCAAAAGCATTTCTTGTCAAATGTCATTTCAAAATGTCTTAAAAAGTCAGCTACCACAGTGGCTGGCAGATGAGAACAATGCATACATCCAGATTTGATGGGTTTAAAAATAGCTATATTTCAGACTAGGTTATTTTTACAATAGTTGATGGAAATGGTTGGAGAGTCCAGCACTCTGCAGCAGAATTTAAATAAGCTATCTGGCATTTACTGGATTGGTTCAATGTCTCCGTCTCGTCTCCTTCAGTCCTGGGGCAAAGTAAACTTAAAGTCAGAACACACACATTTAGTATGTACCTTTCCAACAATTCCTCACAGCTGGCAGAACAGAGCGTTGACAAAACACAGTGGAGAATCAGAACACGACATGGAGGGGGAACAAACAGCAGACAGGTGTTGATATAATGGATAAAAATCTGGAGCAAATAGGTGAGACCTGGCAGAAGAAACAAAAAACAAAATGATATAGAGAGATGCCAAAGGAGCCTTGCGCTTTTGATCAGAGGTGTGGAAAAAGATACAGGACGTTGCTATATTAATGCAATACAGATAAAACAATATTTGCCTTGCTTTCCGGTTCCAGTCAGAGATGATTAGGATCAAGACTGAAGAAAGCTCCATCCAAGGTCCAAGTAAACAACAGGCTTTAAAGAGAAAGCGCCTTTTGCAGGCTTAAGAATTAGCTCATCTTGTGTTTTCCATCATCCATATCAAAATATATAAATCCAAAAGCTGGTTATTACATTTCCCAGACATATGCTTTCACAATATTTGCTAATTGTACAACCTGAGTAGAGATTAATGTGAAAAATGTGACAGCTCTGAATAGATGGAAAATCTTTATAGCAGTAAAAAAAGATGACAAGGTGTGTAGAAGGAATTTTAAATGTTTTATTATTATTGTTGTTGCGGCTGTTGTTGCTGCTGTTAAAACAGAAGTGCCAAAGGTACATACAGTATCAGCTTATATAGGAGGGCCTATTGATTTGGACAAAGGGGAACCAGAGAACCACTAAAGCACTGTAAGAAACGATACATCTCACAATGCAATGCAAACATATCATCAACTCATCTCTCAATTCCTCTCTTTTGTGACTCTTTGTTTTATAAAACTGACAGGAATAAACCCTTTTTAGCACAAACTTCTATTATAATGGAAAAAGTCAACCAACAACACATAACCATAAGCAGTTTACAATAATATGGCATTCCAAACATGTCCTTTTTCTTTTCCAAAGAAGATTCCTGAAATATTCTTATCACCCTTTTCAGCCTATATTCCAATCCAAGTAGACAGGACTACTTGCTGCAAAACCAGTGTTCAGGAATACACCCTAAAATGGCTTACTTGTAGTTGTCCCTGCACATTAAACCATGATAGGATAAAGTATTTTAACATAAAAATGCCACACTTCATCTTTAAGAGATTAGCAACATACAATGGCACGATAGACTTATCTCTGTGCTTTTAAGTGGAACAACTTGCTCGGCAAAAAAGAGCTAGGCACAAAAAGAGCGTGACAAGCTTTTTAAACCCTTAAGGCTACAATCTCTTCTAGCAGAGCTGTGAAACACAGACTAGCAGCGGGCAGCGAGATTCTAAAGCGCCACAGCAGTGGGAGGCGCCCCAGAGCATTCGTCCGGCAACAGTACAGACAGTCCCTCCAGACGAATGTCAAACGAGTAGAATGTAAAAATCATTCATGATACATTAGGCAAACAAAACAAGGATGACGTATTGCATCTGCTGGGATTCTGAAGTGTGCAAACAGTGAACACTTCTGCTGTCCCATAATGCCAGGGGAGCGGAGAAGAAACAGATTCTGAAAGCTGGCAGAGAACTGTGAGTTGGCTAATTATTTTCAAGTGCTTAAGAGCTACCAAAAACATTGGTCCTTGTTAAAATTTACTTATTTAATATGAAAGCATGACACATTGTCATCTATAGCACTAATAATTTAATAGCAATAATAACAAACTTCAAATCTCAAAATGAATTTACATATATGTGTCCATATATGAACGCATTTTGGTAACAGTTTAGTACAGGGACCAGTTGTCACTATTAACCGGTTGCTTATTAGCAAGCATCCTATTAACATATTGTCTGTTTAATAAAGGTTTAGTTCACCCAAAAATGAAAATTCTGAAGGTAATTACTCACCCTCATGTCATCCCTTACCTGTAAGACCTTCGTTCATCTTCAGAACACAAATTAAGAAATTTTGTATGATATCAGAGAGCCATCTGTCCCTCCATAAACAGCAATGCAACTGAAATGAGCCCAGATCAAGAAACGTAGTAAAAACACTGATAAAACAGTCCATGTGACAGCAGTGGCTCAACTTAAGTTTTTCAATGCTAGGAGAATACTGAGAAAACTTAGTTTCTAGATCTGGGATCTCTTTAGTTGTACTGCTGTTTATGGAGGGTCAGATGACTCTCTGATATCATCAAAAATCTTAATTTGTGTTCCGAAGATAAACAAAGGTCTTATGGGTTTGGAACGACATAAGGGTGAATAATTAATGACAGGTATTTTCATTTTTGGGTGAACTAACCCTTAAAGGTGCTCTATGCGATGTTGCAGGATTTTAGCTCGATTTCATTTTTATCTCAAACCGTATGCATCACCCCTTGATCGTCTTGCTGTCTGCCCTCTGAATACATTGGGAAAAAATCCGGTCTCGAAAGACAACACAGAGACTGTTATACCAAAAGAAACATTTTGGGCAGCACAACAAAAACAAACTTCGGCAAAACAATCGGCAAGGAGAGGTGGTGTTTAATGCGCGTCAAACCCAACCTCTTCTGGCCGATTGATTGGCCGAAGTTTGTTTTTGCCTTGGTGTATGTCCTGCACCCCTAGTCTTTTGCAAGATCGCATAGAGCACCTTTAAGCATCTCTAAAAAAAAAAGTAAAAAATTAATTAATAAATAAAAACTGCATGACCTTATTCGACATCCCTAATCCTACAATCTAAACTTAACAACTGCCTTATTAACTATTAATAAGCAGCAAATTATGAGTTTACTAAGGCAAGGTCCTAGCTAATTGTTTGTTAATATCAAAATTGAACCTTAAGTGTTACTTTTTTCTTTCTTTTTTTTTACATTATGATGTTGCAATCTTTACATACTTGTAGATTTAAAACATCTGACTTAAAGTTTAAGGATTTAGCTTTTTGTCTATTTAGAGTAAATGTAATATAATTACATTTTAATATTTACTGACTTTTATTTACTGCTGCTTGGCAATATTTGATATAATATTTGAATAATCCAGTCATCTTAAAGTTCTGAGAAAAGCTGGAATTTTCCCAATGTAGACTGAAGTTGCCTGTAATACAACTCCTATTAAAAAAAAAAACACTTGAAAAACTTATTTTCACAATTGTTGTTAACACTTCTCATAAATCAAGAACATATGTCTCAGTGCCAACCTGGAACTGTCACATCAGATCATCCGATTCAGTCCATACTCTGAAAATGCAGGAATGCATCTGTCTCTCTTTTCCCCTGCTTCTGTCCCTGACACACACACACAAACACCATGCTGAGCAACTGGTCTCTGATGGGCAGGGGAGAGCTGATTATGGATGCACTTTGCAGCAGGAGCCGCCCTAACGCTGGGGATTTGATTAGGGCTTTGACAGGTGCCAGTGCGATTGCAGCCTTAATCTGAGGAGTGATCTGCTTAGATAATGTGCAAAGAGGAAGAAAGAGACAGAGGTGGCAGGAAACGGGGGAGGCAGGTAGTAGAGATGCACTGAAAGGCCTTGTGACAGCAGAGCTTTACTTTTGATGTACTTGCTAAGTCTAAATCATATCACAGACAGAGCACTGATCGTAAGAGTGATACTTCATCTGGTGCATCTCACAAATCCTGAGGAAGAGACTGGAAACGAGTGCCTCTCACACCGCAGAATCCTTAAAGCTCTTGGAGAGTGGTTGAAATGCTGTATGATAATGAGGAGACTGTAACGATGCCTTTGACTCCCATTGCCATCTTCTATTCTCTCACATGTGCAGAGAACCTCCCTACAGGCTGCCGCAGCGTGAACCGGGTCATTCACTGATGTCTCTATCATGACTGTCCCGTCCTCTTTCCATAACAGGAGATCTGCTTGCATCATTGAATCACAGCCGAATTCTCTCATCTCTTTTTACCTGCTGTCAGGAATGGGGCTTTTCTCAGTCAATCACGAACGGAGCAGAGGTAGGCGGTATGACCAAAATGTTCATTTTATATCTTGTTAACTTTATATTTAAGCAATGTACCACAAGCCAGTGCTGTAGTGCTGAACATTTCCTTAATATTTGGAACGAGACAGGAGCTGATATCGACTGACGCACATTTTAGACAAAAGCTAGCCTGTTCTCCGCCAACACAAACAGTTCCAAAAAAAGCAAGTGAAGTATCAAGCTTTGCACGTTGGCAAGCAGCGTTCAGACTGGAATACAATATATGTGAGTGGAATGGAGTAACTGTAATTTCCCCTCCTGGTTTAAAACATTCTGTAATCACTCTGCTTTATCTCCGCTCCGAGTTGCCTGTTTCCGGGCAAGTCTGAAGCCAAAAAAAATTTATTTATTGTAACTTTCAAAACTAAATAAATAAATTAAAAAAGCATTACCACAGCTCACATACACTGGTAAGAACACAGAGTTGTCTGTACTAAATATTAGGGGTCTTGGAACAACACTTAACTAATCGAGCACTATACATGAATACATGCGTGTGTGTATTCATATATATATATATATATATATATATATATATATATATATACACATGATAGTATGCACACAACCGAAAACCTTTATTTTAGCCCCTCCCTCAGAAATGCATGAAGGGTTCAGATTGGTTAGTTAGCCGAGTGTGTTGTAAATGGCTAAACCATTAGTACGCCCCTCACCTCATAATGTGCTCCGGTGTTGTATTAAATACTATAGCATCATCGATATTTCTTATACGATAAGCCCAAATGAGAATGGTTTTATTCTGATTAAAGCTTTAATACAGCAGAATATGTGGTACAAAGGAATTGTTTATTCTGTAACAGTAAGAAGTGTTTGCCAGCAAGTATTGCTTGCTACCACGGCAACAATGTTTAACACTTCTTGTAGAAAAATATCTGTCTGTTTATACACATAGCCCCAGTTTCACAGACAAGGCTTAAACCTAGTCCTAGACTAAGCTGTAAATTTGGTAAATCTGAGCTTTTTCAACTGAAATAAAATTGCACTGACTGATCTTAAAACATGCTCTGCATCGCTTATGTTTTTTGTTTAAAAGAACTGTCTTACAAGTCCAAATTGAACTACGGCCTAATCCTGGTTTAGGCAAAGCCCTGTCTGTAAAACCGGGCCATAAAGTATACACCTGGAACACAGTTCACAGTAGTGCCTTGAAAACATCATCAAAAGAAAAACAGTAATTTCCAGACAAAGCATTTGGAAAATTATTTAATTACAATTTAAATGCAGCTGCATGCAGTCATATATAGTACTGCTTCACCTTTTCAACAAATATTTCTTAAACTCTTTAACCCCGGACACAGAAATAAAATTTTTGGTTGCTAGCATCTGACACAGATCAGAATTTGTTGCACATGTGAAAAATCCACACATGATCCTTTTTTTCCCCCTTTATCCGATCTGGGGCAATTCCAAATTTGAAGTTTTGTCATACACATATTTGATATCTGGACATCTGACCTATGTCTAAAAAAACTCTACATGCAGAACACATACTGCCCATAAAGATAGCATTTAATGCCAAGATTCAATATGTATGTATATATATATATATATATATATATACATATAAATGTGTATGTGTGTGTGTGTGTTTGATTTGATGTTAGAACTCACCAATACAGAGACCGTCACTCTCCTCATAGCCTATGCTGCAGACACAGCGGCCCAGTGGCACCAGCCAATCACCATCAGCTCCACAGTACAGCCTGGGTGTGTCCCGTTCCTCAGCATTCTCAACACACGCCCCCCTGACCTCCACCAGTGAAGACGAATCCACCCGTGGTACAGTATCGGGGAAGGCTGCAAGGTTTCTCAGAGTAGATGGACACTTTTTGTAATAAACTCTCACAGACACCAGGGCGATGCATGCGCCCACGTCCTGGAAGGCCAAGTAGAAACCTTTACGAGCTATCGGGCCCACTTCTCGCACTTCGGTATTCAGTCGCAGAACACGGTCGCCCAGGTCTGTCTGTGTGAAGCTCTCGTCGGCGGCAATGGTATCGATTTTGGCATACTCGTTGGGATGGAAATGAGCATTGGCACCATGCGGCTCATCTGTCTCAAAGTAGAGGAGGTTAAAAGTCTCCTTACAGGTACCAGAGACCCAGGGGATGCTGTTGCAGTCCCGCAGGGTGAAGCGAAGCTCCACGTAGATCTTCTGAGCAGCCTGACGGGGAATCCAGTTTGTACGAAGCCAGTTGTTCTGGTTGGGTTCCATTACGTGGCACACCTGGAAGGTGTGGATGGGACGGTTATGCTCATCCATCTCCGTGATGGCGTCCCACTGTGGAGAGCAAAGGACAGAGGAGTGAGAAGATAGATAGTGGGATAATTGGAGAAAGCAATAGAAAGAAATGAATGTTTGGAAAGGGCAATGTTCTTGTTGAGTTCTCTGTGGGATTCAGAGCAGCTGCTGGAGCCCAGAGAAATCAAACAGATCTTAGCTTCCAAAATTAAAGCTTCCAATTAGCATAAGAAAAACTCAGTTTCACAGCAAATCAAAACACTAGCAATGTTTACGTGGAAACCTAATAATTTAATAATTCATTTAGTAATACATTCATTTAAAGTAATTACAAGTTTATCACATTCAAGTTTTTGAAAAGAATAGGAAATATGGAGGACAGCAGGTTCATTCTTGCCTATATTGCCCGGGGAAATCTAAATAAAAGCAATATGCATTGCAGATATTTAATAAATATGCAACAGATTTTGAATAAACTGTAGCATTCCCAGACAGTGACAATCAAATAAACATTACCAAACTTTCTATCTTTTTTTACGTCATTGCTCTGCAACTCTCTACAATCTTTTTCTATGTATAGGGCTTTTCACACTGTGCATAACCCCGGGTTATCTGCGTTCTAAACACTGCTTTTAACCCGGGTAAAGATGCGTTTCACACCTGTAATTTGAAAGGGGGTGTTAGCACCGCATTTTACCCAGGGTTATGAAACCCTGCTTCGGAGCAGGGTTAGCACCGCAATTGTGGTGTTAA
>JAUMHQ010000044.1:5945895-5957913 GCA_032361165.1 Enteromius paludinosus | reverse complement strand
AACTTGGTTCTGAACAAAAGAACAAAAGTCACTGTCTGACTAGGCCATGTGATTGCATCAGAATGAAAGACAAACATGAACATGAATTGAAAAAGACGCAATTATTAAATTCTGAATTTTTACCAACTCTGGCAGAACAGCAGAAAAATAGTTTCTTTGCTTCTCTAACAGTCATATTAAGTGATACTTCAATTTTAGACTGCTGTACATCTGAATGGATAACACACACTTTATCAACTCCCATTTTGACCAGTAACAGGCTTAAACGAAAAACCAACCCGATATCTGAGGAAGAGGAGCTTAAAAAGCCCTTGTAAAACACTCAAGCACCACTCTGAACTGATTAGAAGAGCGCTTGAGAACATTTCTATCTTACAGCGATCTGATGCCCATTTCGAAATTTCTCTTGGTGCAAGATGACAGTTGAGCATGATTGGCAAGTGCAGCCCGTCAAGCATGAGCGCAAAAAGGTGGTTTTAACCAGGGCTTATTATAGACCTGAGCTTAAACAGTGACTGGTTTTACAAGGGGGTCAAAGAGGCATTCACGATTCAGCTACAAGTACGAAGAGGAGAGAAGATTGCACGATAAGCTTATTCAGAGTACAGTCTTCTCTTAAATGGATTTTTAAGTGCTTTGAAAAGTTCTACAATGAATACCCTGTGAAATTTTCCTCTGAAGCGTTTGAAATACAAATCAGTTTAAATCGAACTCTACAGTATATAGCAGAAAAGAGCAGAATGTTCTTATATGACAGTGCAAAAGATAAATATAATGTGAGGTTATGAAGGGTCGCCTCTGCATGCATACTAATTGGACATTAGCATCAGTGTTAATCACAAGGCAGGATTTTTGTTCAAGTGAACTGCAAACCCTCAATTTCCATTTTTATGGGTTCACATTGCAAAGAACTGTCTACAGATCTATAGCCTAATTTGTGATGGTCTAAACTGAGAAAACAGTGACCTGTTAAATAACTGCTTTCCATCCCGGCTCAAAAAAAAAAAGAAAAAAGGATGACTCATAACTGGGAAAAAAAGTTTTAAATGCCGTGCAAGCCAACTCAGATGGTTTGAGTGTTCTCTTCTGCACATCCCACACAAATATGCTCCGTTCTTCTCTTCTTTTCACAACACAGACATGAAACAAGAGTCACTTGTTCTTGTAATGTTCGTATTCAAAATACTACCATTTAACTCATTTCTTGTGCGAATGACCACTGCAAACTGTAAGTGTAAACAGAAGGGTGGAGTTACGGGCACACGGGACAGGTGCGATGAGATACCATCAATGCCATTTCGTCTCTTAGGTGTGTTTTAATGCAGGATGAGTAACATTAGACATCACAATTGTACATGCCTACCTCAGTCCTGAAGAGACTGTAAAAGTTTCTGTGTGACAATATAAAGGTTTACCATACAAAACACAATTTTTTGATAAGAAGTTACATTTTAAAGCGAAAAACAGCGTGTCACTAAGACAGTACACTAAAACATATACCCACTTTACTTGTAGTGCATCTTAATATGTACCTTTCATAAGAAATACATTTCAGACTGATGTCAAAAAGTACAGTGTCAAGCTGCTGTATTCCTTTTATTTATATTGATCATAAGTTCATCATTAAAACCACCACGTCCTCTTGTTCTAAAATCCACCCAAGGTAAAAACTACTTTTCAATGCGGACCCACGAAGACCCACAAAATTGACAATGCCACAACTATGCAATTTGCAACATGAGTGTATGTTTGTGCAAAATACATTTCACAAATTCATAAATAGAATGTAAAAATCACCATGTTTAACATTGGTCAACAACAACAACACTCTGTATACTTGACCTTGAATTACAGTTCAGTACAGTTAAGTTTAAAATTCTAAACTACTTTAATATGTAACTTAAAGAAATATGGGGCAATATGAGAATATCATATTTTACAGTTATAAGGGGAAAAAAATGTTTTTCATTCCCCGGTTTTTCCCTATATGGGTACCCCGTTTGTGTGATGCTGAGCATAACATAAGCCTGGCTGCAGAACTAACGACAGTAAACACAGCGTTCAAATCTGTCCTGCGCAAATCAAAACAATGCAGAATATTTTGAATGACCGTTACAATTGTCATTTGCCAGGTGTATACATGTGCAATGTTCTGACCAAACTAAAAGGCTTAATGCGGTTACAGAGTCTCCTTTACAGACAACGCGCTATATACATACAAACTGTGCATTTAAATAGGTTATGATATAGTATCAACCCATTAAACACAATTCACGATTATAACTCACCTTGGTTTGAATGGCCGGGGTCCGACAAAACCAATCCCGATAGAGCAAACATTAAGAACAATCTTTGAAAAGTCATTTTTGTATCCAGTTGTGCACGCAAGTCGGTGACAGTTACTACAGAAAAGAGTCCGAGATAAAATATCCAGTAACAAAATTCATTTAACTATTGTAAAGGATTTTGCGCGTCAACCGCCTCGTTCCCCGCACCGCGAAAACGCGGATACAGAGCGACAGAAATGCCAGCCCATTACGCACAACTACGAGCGGCACTTGAAAAACTTACAGAATTTACCCCATAAATAGGTTAGAGACTGCGAGATAAGTTATCCCTAATGCTGTCAGGATGTCAACGCTTGAAATAACGAACTAGACTAACGTTAAGTGTGCTCTCCAGTCGTCAGTGTCCGTTAACGGGCTTTCCCCTTCTCTACGCGTTCACACGCGCTTCTTTTCTTCATACTATGTGCCGTCGACACAAGCCTGGTGTATATTACGCGCTTAAACTAGTCGAATCAGTCTCGCGCACGCAGACAGTCCTGGCACGAGAGCTTCCGCGACGCTTTCAGTCTAAGGCGCGCGAAATGCGATCTTGAGGTGAGAAGCCCAAGTGAGTTTCGCGGATCTTGACGGAAGACCAGCTCATCAGCACTAGAGGGTGTTCGTTTCCACTCTGTGCTGTGCCATCCCGCGCTGCTGTCAAGGCTAGGGAAGTCCGGCGTGCGTATTTAAAACATTGCACATAAACAGTAACTCTCCTTAGGTCTGCGCCTACTGTAAGGAGAATCAATCTGCAGGTTATTTGTGCATTAATGTTATTGCATGCGTTTTATCACGACTGACACATTTTCTGCATGCATAGCCTGTAATTCGGTTTTTAAGATGTTAAAACATCCATCAGCTTTTTACAACTTTTACAATTATAGTAATATTAGTTTATCATCATTAACTGTTTTATGAAATATAATGCAATGAAAAAAAATCTCAAGGCGCACTGCAGAATATTTCCAGTATTTTGCGAGAATTTACAGTATTTTTTTTACAACTACATTCAGAATAAGATCAGGAAATCCATTCATATTTATTCTTTTTCAATCATAACACTACATGTATATTAATAATTATTTGCAATATTTAGTATTAAGTAATTATTAATATTAATATTATGTATTGATTAATGTGCCTGGACCTTTTTTATTGTTATTATTCATTTGTCCCCATGTAGCTGATGTAACAGTGCTTTAAATACACAGTGTGGTTGCATATGCGGGATAAAAACTTATGCGAGGACAGAAAATACATAATACTTCAAATACTATTTTGTTAAGCCAGTTCTTATTATATTTTTCTGCTGTGGTTTTCAAATTCTAACTCTCAGCAACATACATAGCAATGATGAAAATCAAGAAACGGATTAGGGTAAAACAAATAAATAAAAAAAAACATCACGGGTAATTAAAAGTGACAACAACAGAAACAGCAAAATAGAATGGCACACTGCACAAAAATGCAACTGCATAATTTATTCATGCTGCAATGCATGATGGGAATCTAGGCAACAGCAAATTGCTATTGCCAATACACTTAATCTGCAAAAATAGCTGCATAGCATTAGATAGCTGCTACATTCCTGCTCTCGTCCACTGTGAAGTCACACTACATTTTATTTATTTTAATTTTTTGTACAGTGCATAGTTCACCTCTGAATATAGACAGGTTCTAATTCATACTTAGGGCAACTGTGCAAATGCATGACCTGATTTATCTGTTGTGGTCTGGATCCTATTGCTTACTGATGTCCTGCTCGTGAGAGTCTACAATATATCTGCTTGTCACGCCTGTGTAATTCAGACATCTAACTGGCGTCTAATGGTCTCAAATGTAAAAATAACTCCCTCCTTCACCCTCATATCCCCTACATACAATCAATTCAGGATGGTTTTTCTTGCACAGCCATTTAAAGGTCACCCGATGCCATCATGCATACACAATATGCTGAATGTAATTTATTGATTGACTGGAGACATGAGGTTTTGAGGAAAACAGGACTTTAATATAGGAGATGGCTTGAATTAGTTTTTGCTGGCTGGATAGCAATGCATACAGTGTGTGAACATCCAATATGTAGGAAAGGAAACAGATGTTGTAAAGTATAAAAGATGTCATGATTCGGTGCTGTCACGATTCTCGCTTCCAGCGACAAGAGATGCAAGGAGACAGAGGATTCTAATAAACGTGAACATTTAATGGCATACATGCAAAATCAAAGCGGACTAACACAATATGACATACATTCAACAACAGACAACTGGACACTGGCAAAGACACAGTTTAAATGAACACATAATCAGAGACACAAAACAGGACACCTGGAGACATGGCTGGCAGAGGATGAAACACTGATGACAGGGCGGAGTTACAAATGAGGACGACATGTGGAGAATGACATGATAACAAAAAACAAAAGCACATGGAACAGATCAACATAAACACAGACGACACATGACGGTGTTACAAAAGACATAATTCTGAAGTTTTTTTTTACTTCTACACTCTAAATTGTTAAACAGTATTTTAATTGTTTAATTATCTGTTAACAGTAAATCATTTTAATTGAACTGAATTAAATCCCATTGAGCATTATATATGGGAACCTAAGCCCATTTTATTTATTTATTCATTTATTTATTGTTTGATTGTTACATTATACTTGCTTCAGGTCATGAATGCAGTAAAACCACAATACATATAAACATAATTTGTACATACATAATATACATATACTGTACATATGCCTTGTACATGAATCAGTAGCAGTACTGTATTTCTGTTTATTTTTATGTATTTATTATTTTTTTTTGCTATGGGATTTTACTACTGTTGTTTTCACCCTCTTACAAAAAGATGAAAGCTTCCAAACACTTTCATTCTTTCTTTTCACAGTGTACCATTAAGCTAGAGCACCATGAAGCTTTTATCCAGTGGTCTTTTAAAAGTACTATTTGTA
Source organism: Enteromius paludinosus (assembly GCA_032361165.1). NCBI lineage: Eukaryota > Metazoa > Chordata > Actinopteri > Cypriniformes > Cyprinidae > Enteromius > Enteromius paludinosus. The sequence continues at coordinate 5,952,621 of JAUMHQ010000044.1, read as the reverse complement.
TTTGTTTGTGAGAGTCCAACATTAAATTGATAAAATCAAGATATATATATATATTTATTTATTTATTTACCAAATGTAGACACGTTTCTTTAAATATTCAAACATTATACTACAAGTACTGTATACAGCATTTAGTATGAATGCATGCATGAATGAAAACTGTATTTATATAGCGCTTTATTTCTGTACACTCAAAGTGCAATCATATAAGGGGTCTCTCATCTAGGTGTCTGAATAAATGGGTCTTGCTGTGAAAGCTTTGCTGGATAGGTCACGGATCACGCATGGATGACGCAAGATTGCCAAAAGCAGTGCTATATGGGGAAGTTTGCCAGGGCAAGCGTGATGGAGAAGCCCCATGTAGAGTTACAAGGATCAGTTAAAGCGACAGTTGTTGCAGTTTGACATTGACACCGAAAAACTGGGAGACACTGGCAGAAGACAAATTCTAAAGAACCATCCTAAAGAAAGCAGCTGGGGAATTGGAAGAATGCTACTTGAACTTGGAAGAATGGAAGATTACTGCCCAAGAGATTTGCAAACATAGGAAAGGTCTGGCCGTCCAATTATCCAACAGCAGTGACCCAATCTTTCCTTGCTCCATCTGCTCTAAAGCGTGCAGGTCCAAGATTGGCCTCTATAGCCACTTGAGAGCCTGCTGCCCTAGACAAAACCTTTCTCACTGATCTGCAGACACAAAGAATTTACCATGACTAAAGTAAGTATTTTCTTTACGTGTATAAACACTGGCTATTACAGTTTTTTTTAATTGCTTCCACACAAAATTTTTACTTGTCACACAATTTCTGAAATCTGACACTCTAACACCTGAAGCACACACCAAATCTGTAAAGCCTTTCAATTTAAAATAAAACACATTTTTGCAAAACACAATACACAATTCTCATTGTAACAAGAGAAAAAAATATTATGCTGTGTTTGCAAATGTTTGCTTTTGAGATGTGTTTGTGATATTTTGCTTCATTTTGCAAGAAATGTGAGAAATTTTGCATTTTGTGTTTGTAATACTTGAATTTGAGTGTAAAAAAGCAAATTAAGGTTTTGAAAATGTGTTATAATTGCACTATTTTGATACACATTTTGTCACTTTTTATATGAAAGAATATTAAGTGTCCACTCAGGAAAGCTCGTAACAGAGAGTCAGTATGGGCTGCAATCTCATTTAGCATGCTGTCAGAGTTTATCAGTAAATATCTAAAGAGATCTGACATACTGTAATTGGCATGATCACTTCATGATAAACAGCGCAAAGAGCCTCTCATGATCAAATCTTTGTTCATTAAATCTTTTTACTGTATTTACTGAAGGCCAGATTTTACATTCCATAATTCTTTTACTTACGATACTTGAGCCGAGTTGTCACCATGGCTGTGTTAAATCATTTTGCCATCTGTTTTCATTTTTTGTTTGGAAAAAAGAACAGAGTTATCACAGATCTATATTTCTGAATCTCCTCAGCAAAAAAACAACAGGACATATACAGTAAATGCATCACAATAGTCTGCACCGTGTGTGTGTGTGTGTGTGCGCAGCAGCAAGCAAAAACCTGTTTGTGCTTTTGATTTCAAGAGCATCATACCCAACATTGAGAAGATGACAAGATTCGTCTCCTAGATGAAAAATGGATGATTGGCTGGGAAAAGAAAACATCAAATGATGGTTAAAAGAAGCACAGCTGTTAGGTTTCCTCCACACCACGAGACTCCTGGACTCTCATCTATGAAGCTGTCACTTGTAAGATTGATAATGTACTTGCACTAGCAGTCTCTTTAAACCTGCCAGAGTTTTCATTCTTTTACAAAAACATGGGAGCTTCCACACTCTGTCTTTCCACAGGCTGTCATAAGAGCGCCATTAAGCTTTTAGGCCTTGGAGGCTTTAAAAGAGATATTCTCAATTGTTTTTCTGGGGGGTCAATACTGAATCAAGGTCAAAATGCATATATTACACAAAGTTTTTAACAAATCTGGTACTATAGTGTCTTTAAAGGTATTTTTGTAAATTATCTTAAAACAGACCCGTTCTCAAATACAAAGAGAGGGATAAGGAGACGCTAATAGGAAAAGGTCTCTTGATATTTAGGTCTATAATAGCATGGGTCACGGCACTGAAGTTTGACCACATTCTTCTATACGATAGGCACCGGTGCGAGCTTAATTATGTCTGATTACCTTTTATAAGTCTCTGTGCGCGGGCCTCTGCTCTCGTAATGAAGCGGCATGAAATCGTTAAAAAGTAATTGTGCGTTCGTCCCGGAGATAAGCCGCCGCGGCGGGACAAAGCGATCCTGACACAAAGAAGATTTCTCGGCGCGGGATCCGCGCGAAACACCCCACCGTGACTAATGGCGTGTGAACTCTAATCTGCTGCCGCAAAAGAACGAGAAGGGAGGAAGTGCAAATACATGGAGAGAATGTGTGCCTGGCATCATTGGACTAAATTCAGCCCACGAAGACAGCGTGACGATGTTGATTAAATAGTCTATTGGTCAACTATTAGCGAGCCTTCAAGATCAATGCTCGTTTAGATCATTACAACCGGTCGATAAACAACGATCTGAATGTGATTCTAACTTTTGAGTTGCTCACTGACCTCCAGTTTCCCCTGTGGCCGATTATCACTTTAGCACCACGGACAGCGATATATTCTTACAGTGTCCGGTTATCTCTTCAGCACCACGGACAGCGATACTATATTCTTATAGTGTCCGGTTATCTCTTCAGCACCACGGACAGCGATACTATATTCTTATACATATAGTTCCACAGAGGATTCTAACGTAATATTAATTAGTTAATTTTTGCCTGATTGTTTTTTATGCAAACAACCTACTACATGCCCCTATCTAGTCAAGTCAATTCAACATACAACGGCTGTCAAGTGAACAAGAATAATCTATTTTCTGTGTCACAAACTTTCACACAATGTTACATGGAGATAAAACAAAGCCTTTAACTTCCCCTCATGGTTCTCAGCTCTAGACAGAACACCTGGCGTGTTTGCATTAATTACTATATTGATTGATTTTGTGGCCTGCTGAAGTGTGGCTAGGGGGGAGATTCACTAGACGTGGTGATACACTGTTCTGAGAATCAGACGCACTTAATGAAACAGACACTGGCAGGGAATTTATAGCCTTGTGAGTGTATTGATTGAAAGACCAAGAATAGAGTTCCGAGAGGAAGACTGACATGTAACAACAAAAAGGGCATACCTGAAACCAAAGGATTTCAGCTGAAAGGAGCCCTGTCAGTATGTGGTGGCCGATGAGGTCAATAAACCAGTCGGATAACAGACAAAAACTGTCTTGCCTCAGATAACCCCTTAACCTCTGTTAAGAAACAATTGTCTAATTAGCTCAACCGTGTTTTGATGCCAATTACACACAGCCCTTTAACTACTTCATTCAACTTGAGTATTGATTATATGTGGGAGTTCTTAGATTTAAGAAAGCCAAAGTAACAGCATGTGATTTTTTTGACGTGACCTGTAGTTTAACCCATAGCGGGGTTGAATGACAGTCAGCAAGCAAGAGAATGAGCATATTGTAGCAGCATGTAAAATGTCTTTAGATACAGTAAAATTACTGTAAAACACTGTAAAATAATCTCACTCCATCTGAACCAGTTCTTCACATCATCATTAAAAGAATAATTCACTCCAAAATCAAAACATTTGTCAAAAAATACAGATAGAAACAATAAAATAAATAAATAAAAAAGACTCACCCTCAGGCCATCCAAGATTGAGATGATTTAGTTTTTTCATAGGAACAGATTTAAACTGTGGCTTCCAACTAAAATGTTGTTCTGTTATATGTAATATTTCATGAACAGAAGCCATGTGCGTTACTTGTTGATAATTGTGATATTAGCTGTTTTGACCGGTGAGCAAGTGATATAATGCTGCATTTCTCCAATCTCATTTACATCCTTGATGATCTGAGGTTGAGTCAACTTTCAGCAAATTTTCATTTTGGAATGAAAGGTATCTGCTGTTTCTATGCTATTTCCCCCTGTCAGTATATTTTTATGCTACACCTGTCAGTCCACCCACTCACCTCTCATTAAAAACATATTATTGAACATGTTCCTTTGTCCATTATGGTACTTACCACTTTAAACAGTGTAGATTTGAAATGACTAGCTCTTGAAATCCACTCTCATCTGAATGTGCACACACTCATCCTATCATAAAACAAACACTCCACAACATAATGAACTTATGGCAACAGATTTAAATTGCTTCCCTCTCGCTGTCCCCAAGGACTACCATGCAATATGCTTCCACAAACCTTTGTGTAATTACAAAACAATTTATTCATGCACACTCTAACGCATGTTCACACATATTTAGAACATTTGTAAAACAGTTTGCACACCTTTGAGCATGTAAACTGACATATCTTCATGCACTTTAACAGTCAAATCCACACATATGCATGATCACTTTGTCACGCCACACGTCCACATGCTTGGCTGCTTTTTATTCGCATGATGCAACTCCCAATATGGTGCTGTGGCCATAACAGCTGGACCCGCAGCTGCGGAAAGGACTAGCCACAACATCAGCACCAAGAGGAACGGCTGACTCATTTGGACATATTCTCCCTTGATGCACACGTAGTGTGAAAGAGCAGCTGACTAATGCAGATGGATGCGGTTTTCTGTATTCATACATTCATTTCTATATTCAATCAGCATGCATCATTCAAGATACTGAATATATGATATTGATACTGGTATTTCGAGGTGGTATGAATTCATGAATTCAGACTGCCGGCATTGCTTTTTTAACTGGTTTATAAATTAAAAAAAAAACAAAAAAAATGCATTTTTGCATATTTACAGTAAAGTATTAAAAAAGAAAAACTGAAAATAAAACTCAGGTGCTGTCCATTTCTTCTGATCATCCTCGAGATGGTTCTACACCTTCATTTGAGTCCAGCTGTGTTTTATTATACTGATTGGACTTGATTAGGAAAGCCACACACCTGGCTATATAAGACCCTACAGCTCACAATGCATGTCAGAGGGAATGAGAATTATGAGGTCAAAGGAACTGCCTGAAGAGCTCAGAGACAGAATTATGACAAGGCACCTGGCCAAGGTTACAAAAACATTTCTGCTGCACTTAAGGTTCCTAAGAGCACAGTGGTGTCCGTGTTCCTTAAATGGAAGACATCTGGGATGACCACAACCCTTCCTAGAGCTGGCCGTCCGGCAAAACTAAACTGTCCACCAACATTTACCATCCAACCTGAGAGAACTGGAGAGGATCTTCAAACCTGGTGCATCTTTCCTAAAAGGACTCATGGCTGCATTAGATCAAAAGGGTGCATCTACTAAATACTGAGCATAGGGTCTGAATACTTAGGACCATGCGATATTTCACTTTTTCTTTTTAAATAAATCAGCAAAAATTTATACAACTCTGTGTTTTTCTGTCAATATGGGGTGATGTCTGTACATTAATGAAGAAAAAAAATTAACTTAAACGATTTTAGTAAATGGCTGTAATATATCAAAGAGTGAAAAATTTAAGGGGGTCTGAATACTTTCCATACCCACACAAGTTTATGGAAATAAATAAATAAATATCTCATTCTTACTGTTACGAAGCGGACAGAGGCAGAGGTAAGATGTGACAAAGTTTATTTACAGGATGAGATGAATACACAGAAATCAGGTTCGTTCTCAAGGAAATACTAATACTTCAAATTAGGAATCTTCAAAGGCGAACAGAAATGTCTTTATCCTTTTCTTAAAGGCTGGGATCTACTCGGCCCAGCCTAGGTACTGGTTCCAGGTGTTCTGGTGGTCGTGACAGTAAGTACGGAGGAACCGCCCCACTTCCTGGATCTTCCTCTCTGTCTGGCCATTGGTCTGAGAGTAATAGCCAGAAGACAGACTGACGGTCACACCTAGGAGCCAGAAGAATGCCCGCCATACCCTTGAGATAAACTGCGGTCCTCGGTCTGATACGATGTCTTCAGGTAGCCCGTATGTTCGGAAAACTTGATGGAAAAACTGTTGGGCTGTCTCCCAGGCCGTTGGCAAACCCTTTAAGGGAATGAGACGACAGAATTTTGAGAATCTATCCACAATGACTAGAATGCAGGTGTTACCTTCAGAGACAGGCAGATCCGTGATGAAATCTACTCCTAGGTGTGACCAGGGGCGGTTAGGTGTCAGGAGTGGCAGTAGTTTCCCAGAAGGTAGGTGTCGAGGTGTCTTTGCCATGGCACATTCCCGACACCCTCTCACATACCTCTGCACATCTTGGTCCATGTGTGGCCACCAGAACTGCTATTTCAGAAGCGAGAGGGTTCTGTTGGCCCCTGGATGCCCGGTGCCCAATGAGGTGTGCGTGGTGTGGATGATGGGAATGTGTTCTGCGTGGGGGATGAAACGGAGGCCCGGTGGACAACCCGGCAGAGGAGCAATAGCCGGGTCTGAGGCGGCTGGAGGGGTCACCCATTGGATGGGACTGACGAACAGTTTCTCCAGCAAGATGGACTCCACTTCCTCAATGTCCTCATCCGGAGCGAACAGGCGGGAGAGTGCATCTGCTCTGATGTTCTTGGCACCTGGTCTATATGAGATTGTAAACTGGAATCTGGTAAAGGACAGGGCCCATCTTGCCTGACGGGGATTTAATCTTTTGGCATCTCGTAAGTATTGTAAGTTTTTATGGTCCGTTAGT
>JAUMHQ010000044.1:5924516-5935335 GCA_032361165.1 Enteromius paludinosus | reverse complement strand
AAAGTAGAAGTACACAAAAAACCTACTCAATTACAGTAACGCGAGTAAATGTAATTCATTACTTTCCACCTCTGCTACATGCATGAAGTCCACTAATAGGGTGTTCACATTTAAGCATCATTGGCCCATCATTCAATTTCAATGAGTCTGTATGCAAAGTCAATGCAAACGAGCAGCGACAAAGTGCAGCAACTACCAATGGGAGTGAAGACAGGGATCCCCCACCTAATGCGGCAAAATAAGAACTCCTACTACAAACCAATAGCACAGCGGTTCAGCAACCTCAGCGATTTATCGTTGTCAGTGTGAACGCCCCATAATGAGGCTCCATTTCACTTAGGATACTGCCAATGTAGGCAGTAGGAAGTGAGGCAGCTCACTGGGTTTTGGAGCAAAGCTTCCCCCCGTTGATTCTTCCTCCTCCACAATCATCCTCACACTACCTGACAGGTAATGTGAGATAATTATACTTGAAAGCACTCAGCTACACACATACACAACCACACACACCAATACATAACAGCAGATGGATGAAATGTACTGCTTAGCATTGACAAGAGCTCTCTGCTAACTCTTTTGCGCCACACAGCTAAAAATACACTTGCCTCCATCCCTAGTGTGTTCTCCATCTCTTCAGCTTCCCCTGAGAGCCTATATGTGCATGTGCATAACAGTGTGTGTGTGTGTGCGTGTGTATGCATATGTGAGTCTTTGTGTAGGTGGTTGGTGATAACACAGCACTAAAACCCAAACTGTGATATTTGAACTCAGCCCACTGTGGATGAAATAAGAGGCTATAAGCATTTACTCCTCCAATGAACACGAGGACAGCTATATTTGACGAACTCAAGTACATATCTCAGATTTACAAAATCTTGGAAACATTTGATGTAGTACATCCGTGAAGTATTCAGTGGGTACATCTCGTGGAGGTGAACATTCGGATGGTTTCCTGTTTTGTTTCACAGACCCTAGTAACAAGTGGCTTCAGAAAGGAATGAGAAACTGCAAAGTTTGCCTCTGGAGAGTTTCTGTAGCTCCACTGCAGGTCTGGGAAATTACAGCACTGCCTGCAGTCAAAATATGGCGTGAAGTGGTTCAATGGTATTCCATTGCTGTATATACTTTTTTTGCTATACAGTATATGTGTTGCTTTACCTGTTATTATGAGGACGTTCCATACCGTAGGTGTAATGGTTTTTATACTGAGCTAGTAATATTTTCTATCCACTAAACCAACCTAAAACATAACTTTCACAAACAATGGCTTGCATTTTTACGTGTTTAATAATAATAATGATAATAAAACATTTAGTATGTTTATGTAGCAATCTGAATTATGGAAATAGCTTCATGTCCTCATATGTTGGGTGGCTGTAACCTGGGTGTAGTTTATTTTCAATGAAGACATGATATTCTACACAGGTAGGCTTGACATAACCCACCAACATCAGGGTCCTGTTCCATAAAACAAGTTTATCAGATAAGCCAGGCTAATTTCAGTTAGTCAGTTTTATTTTAACCCAATAAACTGTCAATCAGACTAACTGAAATAAACCTGGTTTATTTGGTAAACTTGTTTTATGAAACAGGCCCCAGGGTTACAAAATGAAAGCTAAAAAGAAAGATAGGGAAATGAGAGCTCAAATACACAAAACTAAACCAGTTAACAAGGTAGGAAAGGGGAGGGCCTTCCTGGGGGGTAACTATAGCAATAAACGAGCAAGTTAGGAAGACAGGGCAAACACAGACACAATGAAATTTCAAGATAAGACAAAAGAAAAATCAAAACAAGAACAAAACCCAAAAACAGACATTACAGTGACTGAGAGTATATATACACTCACAAAGAATATGCAACATAATTTGACAAGTTCCACTCTATAAAATGTTTTATATAAACATATGAGTTTATATAGTTATAAAGCCCTTTGAAAAAATAAAGCATATGGGTAGTTGACAAATAAAAATTAGACTGTGTCCTATAGTAAGACAGCAAAATACTTAAAACATACAAATAACAAGAGAAAAATGTATCTTCATTCTTATACTGTATTTGTAAATTGCACAGAGGTTTATCTTCAACGTTGGAGTTTTTCCTTCTTTCTTTCTGTTTTTCTATTACACCATTGATACACCCAAATTAAGTTGATTTTCAAATAAGCGTGTGTCCTAAACTCCAGAAACATTGATGTCTTAAACGTTAGAGCAGTCAATCTGTATGGATGTGCATAAAATATTCAGATATAACCCCCTTTGTAATCATTAACATTTTAACAACTGTAATTCAAATCATGTTTTTTTTTCTCAATAACTGTAACTGATTACAGTTACTTTTATTTTTTAATTAAATAACACAGCACCATTACATCTAACTTGTTATTACTAAACACATATACAGTATATATACTTAAAATCATGCATTCATCCTGTCTATCCCCTTTAAACAAGGCGTTTACATCTCCATCCTTCCTCCCACACTTTTCCCTCTCCATCCCTACTTGTAGAAGGCGTTTAATATTTAATACAGCAAGGGCTTGTGGGTCACAGGCAACCCTCAACAGTTCATGATTGCGTGCAAATATTTACTTCCACAGAATAGCGAGGTGGGGTCAGGGGCAGTGGAGCTGGGGAATCGCTAAGGACATGCACACACTTGCAAAGACCTCATCTGACATCATTGCATCTGACATAAGCACTGGCTGACTATGTGTGTGTGGGGTTTGTGGGGGGGCAACGCATGAGTCTACTAGATCAGGGGTTGCAGACAAAAACAGTAGGAATGAAACCGATCGGAAATCGGCGGGACAAATAATAACAGACAATAGTGAAATAGAATATGGATGTATGCAAAAGAGCATGCATTCTTGCGTGTCTCTGAGGTGACAGCAGGTTTGATGTATATTTGAAGAGACAACTGTGTGTGTGTGCGTGCGTGTTCGTGTGAATGGACAACTCTCCGCTGTGTTTGGGCTTGAAAGGGTAGAAGCACCATCACAAGTCTGCAAGAACATCAAAACACAATTAACGGCTGACATGAAGCAAGAGACAGAGGAAAAGAGAGAGAGAGATGGAGAAAGAAAAAGAGCATGAAGATGTGAGTTGTTATGACAAGCTGAACTGCCCTGAAGAGACCATATAGCACCCTTGATTCCTCCTCTCCCCACTTGAGTATTCTAGAAACTACATCCACGTATTCTAGAAACACCCTACAGCGGTTTATCATCCCGCAGCAAAGGATTATGGGAGATGCTAAGCTCGATGAGAATCCCAGCTTTTATCTGTAACACAGAACAAACAGTGCCGTTCTGTGACATGTCTGCAACAACAAAATCTCCAACTGCGTTAAATTTGTCTCCGTTTTTTTTTCTCATCTTCTGAATTCCTTCAAATCTGTTTTGAGCTGTCATCATCATTTAGGACTAAGGATTAAAGGATAGAGGGGAAAAGACGGAGAGACGTTTTAACTGGATCAGAGCTTTGGGAATCTCTCACAGGTGTGTAGGCGTCCAACATTTTGTTCTCGCTCTGTCCCAGACAGGTTAAATTACCCTCTTTCATCTAAAGAGTTGAGGGGGGTTGAGCGCTAATTAAGTTTGATACTTTGGTGCATTGTCTCCTGTGTAGGGAACTTTGAATAAGTTTCAGACGCTGAATTAGGTTCGACCTTGAATTAAATGGTTTGGCCCTAGAAGTCCTTTCATACCAAACTGAGCAGAACTATGTGTTGCTGGTCAAGTGCTTTCATGCATTCCGAGTGTCTTCATCTTGCAGAGAAGAGTTATTCAAATATACTTCAATATGTAATATTATATAAACATTCCATTCTAAGAAAACTCTTAGAATTCTCATTGTGAATTCTAAATAATAAAACTTTAAGAAACAAGGTAAAGCAACACAAGTTTGCAGTATGATATACAGTCATTTGATTCTAATTTAATTTAATTTAAACCACAAAGGTTTGTACTAGTGTCACGCTGGCATTCACACAGATTGTACACAAGGCACGAATCTTGCAGACAAACAGTATCTTTAATCAGCAAAGCAAACTGGAACAAAGCACACACAAGGTTTGACACTTAAAGACTAACAGAAAGGGTTGAAACACAGACGCTTATATACACATACTAATGAGGACAGAACTAAGGACACCCGGGGAAGACAGCTGAGAGTAAATCAACCAATAATCACATAGACACAGGAAATACCAAATATGGGCAAGGGCGGACACATGGGGAGCAAAACACAAGGAAACTAAACACAGACTCTGACAACTAGGCCATGCCAAAAATAAATAATTAATAAGATTTTAAATAATATTTAATACATATTTTTAATAATACTTAGTTTTACTTTACTTAGTATTATACTTTTTTAAATATATACATATTGTGGCGGGAATCCCGATGAGCAATCAGCATCGCCCTGGCAAATCATCAACAACACCTGGAACCACTAACCTCGGACCAATCGGTCACGGCCACAGCCCCAATATAAGCCAGGAAGACTGATCAGAAGATGAGAAACCTCTCCAATGGTGTGTTGTATTGAGGCTGCTCTTTCTACACTTCCTTTGCAGGTTCGTCGCGACCGATTGGCTCCCACAGCATGGATCCTTTCACATTTGGGGTGACCGCACAGACCTTGCACCCACCTCTCACGGACCACAAGCACTGGAAGCACCTAAAAGGAAAAGGACACGAGCACCCGATGCACCGAAACAACTACAGCACCAGCCCAACTCATTGACTTACCTCTGCACTTTTTAAATAAATCCACCCTCCGGGGTTCACAAAAGGTTCTTCGCCTGGCCACTATATATATAATTATACTTAATTTGTTGTTAAAAGCATTCAAATCAAACTCTCCCACAAGATATACATCTTTAGACTTTCCTATAAAATCACAAGGGACTCAACTGTTCAGGATGGGCTTACAGGATCAGTGAGAAACAGTGAAAGTTCAGAAAAGTGAACCACAGACTTTTAGAGGTAATGCAGATTTTGCAATTAGATTTTGCTGTAGATAGGAAGTTGCGGAGGCAGGAGTTGTTCTTTATGTATCAGAGTCTAAATTCGATTTGAGAAAAAACCGGCAGTCAGTGCAATTATTTGTAGAGCTGAATGGTGATTTGTGCTGTATTGTTGGGGAGGCTGGAGTTCTTCTAGACTGAGTTTAAAAGGTCCTTTTCTCATCCAAACCATGACCAGACAGGCCAAGATTCGTGCACAATGTTTGCATTGATACCTATGCATTATTCAATATCGAACAGACAGACCAAGGTAAAGGCACCCACATCATTCAATATGCACTGACACAGATGTTTGGGGAAATATATCTCTAACACATAGACAGAAGATCCTTGAGTGCAGTCATGGATTTATCGTTTTTCTTCACCACTTTTCAATGCAACACACACACACACATAAAACATGACTTCCTGTATGACACAGATATACTTGAGTGATATCCCATGCTCATGACACATACACATGCTGCCATGAATATAAATTACACTTGATTATCTATTGTGCTTGTTTCTGAATCAGCCTGGGAATTGCTGGGGAGTTTGGAACAGGCGCTAAATCAAGGCCAGACTGTCTGATCACTCAGTTGTTTCACCAGAACAAGCCCTGAAACCCCATTCTGTGTTATTTACAGCTTTGTTTTGAAACGTCATTCTGAAAGAAGCTTCTGCTGTATTTAATGCCCTGGATTTCTGAAAACAATCTGTGCAAAGTTTCTGCTGTGTTAATCGGTTGCTGGCTGGCAGAATGAATGCTGGAACAGTGGTTTATTGCTTGTTCTTTCAGCTTTATACTTCACTTGCTTCACGTGAACTTGTTAAAACACTGACGTGGCGCGGCTGGCATGTGAATGATGTATTGCGTGAAACTGTGATGTTTAATGCTTTCCTTTGAATTCACACTTTCGGACCATAGTAAAATAAAAGTAAAGGTTTTTACCTAATAAGAATTTGCATCAAATCTGTGATACTTTATTCAGCAGGATTATTTACTGGCAAATAAGACTGTCCAAGATTAAGAAAGGGAACAAAATTATTATAATTGAAAAATGTAGGTTATTTGGAAAGTTACTCATGTATGTAAGATACATATTAAAGTATACTGTTTTTAAGCCAAGTTGATTGATTGATCGATCAGTTCTCATTTGGCACAAAGACAATTTACATTGGCCTTGGCAAAATGTTAACTAATGACAAAATGTTAACTAATAAATATATCACTATACTTTTTTCCAGTTGATTAATTGTAGTACATTAAGACAATTGTTTTGCACCAAATGAAGCATTGTATAATTAAATATGCGCTAATTTTCATAAAGATCTAGCACTGGATAAAATCTATGCTTGTTTTGTTGATTTATTAAGTGAACAAGGGCAGAATAATATATCATAAAACTGTTTGAGCATGTAAGTGCCACAGAGGTGGCTATATATATAAAATATATATTGCAATTGAAATCTACAGATGCAACCATATAAAGTGTAATAAAACAAGCACTTGCACAAAAGTAAATAAGTGCTTAAAAGCTCCTTCACAGTGATGCCATAGAATAGCCATTCAGTCAAAGGTTCTTTAAAGAACCACCTCTTTCTATAACCTTCACAGAATGTGAAGAACCTACACTACAAAGAACATTTCATGTTCTTTATAAAACCATTTGGACAAAAAGGTCCTTCTATGGCTTCTATGGTGAAGCACCTTTATTTTTAAGAGTGCATATGTTTAGCAAGACAAAAATTAAAAAAATTGATTTTCTTTGTTTTCATTTAAAGCCAAGCACAGAAATTCTGGCTTGTGAATGTGGGGTCTGAAACAAGGTTATATGAGAGGTCTAACTGTGGCTTCTCCACTGTCCCAGAAGTCCTGACAGCATTCAGAGTCTGTTTAATACAACCACATTTTACAATAAGGAGAGCAAGCCCTGCCTTAGGCTCACACTTCAGCTCTAAGCCAGCGTGGTTTAAAAGAGGATGCTGCATGTGTGTGTGTGTGTGTGTGTGTGTGTGTGTGTGTTATATTTATGGAGCTTACCTCTGCTCTCCCCCTTTGAGTGGTAAGTTCTGCACTCCTCTGGCCATTTGATGAACAAATGCTCTGAGAGTCCCAAAGCTGGTGGATCCTCTGTTTTATCAGCTGGGAGAGGCACATTAATGTCAACATCACTGAAATGTTTACAGCGGTGCAAAAATAAACACAGGTCCGTGCACCTGAGAAGGAATTAACACACATATTAGCATGAATAAAACAAAAGCGCTAAATCAAAGGATGGCCCAGATAGAAGCTTTTTTTTTCAGGCACCACTGAAAAACTACACAGCTTAAAGCTTTCTCTTAATATAAAACATCGATCTCTAATTTCTGACAAAGAAACAGAAATGGGAAATGGGTGTCTATTATTTAAAAGACATGCCAAACTAATCAAACCGCTCACTTCAGAGAAGGGATATTAAGAGTTTTCTTATTCACGAGCACATCTCTCTTGTTGTAAATTTATTCCTGAACATGAGCTGCATACTTGAAGCTCTATAAATCGCTTAGTGTAAAATGTTCTTATGCCACTGCTAAAATAACTCCTTGTTTTGTTTGGCTTTTGTATTCTGGCAGAGTTCATCAGTTCATCTCTATTTTGTCTCTTTGCTGTCAGTTCCCTGAAATAGTGCTCAAAGACAGACAGATATATACACACACAAAGACACTTTGGAAGCTTTGTATACTCCAAAGACAATCAAAACTTTTTCAAAAACATTTGCTCACTTTTCTGGACTCAGAAGAAAAAAACACAGCAAGCCTCTGAAAAAAAAGCAGGAAAAGGGGAAAAAAAGGGAAGGTTAAGTGGATTTGTTGACTTGAACATGAAAAGCACTTCAGTAAAAACACATATATAAGTAATGTCAGCCAACTCCTCCACATCTCCCATTCCTGAGAGCAGGGGATATTCATGTGTGTGGGCTTTAAAGGTTGAGTAGGATTTAAAGACAGTTTCTAAGAAAAAGATTTTATGTATATATAATCACCTTCAAATCTCCTCATAAGAACAAGAACATGTCTGCATTATATCTTTCATTTCACTAATTATTAAAAGTTCAATGACAAATCATTTTCTTAAAAATAAAAATTATGTATGATAAAGTAAATAAAAAATCTTTGAAAACTATTAACAGTTATTTAAAATTAACACTTAAATTATGTTGGTTACATACGGTTTATATCAAAATTTTGTTTTGAGATATATATATATATATATATATATTATATTACATTTAACAATGTTGTGTAACTGTCATGCAAAATGTTGAATTTAAACGAAACATTAAAATTAAGTTATTTTAATAAATCAATCAATCATCAATACAAACCCTGAACTAACCTTGTTTGCCATAAGAAATGTCAAATTATTTCATTACATTTTAAGAACATGAGGGTCTGCAGTAGTAAGTCCAATGATAGCATTATGCTGTTTTTACTGCAATTTAGGAAATTAAATGACAATGACGTTTAAAAGGGAAATTAATTAATTGTCTCTGAATTGCATTATGTATGATTATGTATGATTAAGTTCATTATGTATATTTGAACAGATGAATAGATAGCAAAATGAGCATCACACCACTAATAAACCCTAATTTATATGACAGAAGCCGGGATGTTTTTGCACTAACTGCCTATCTATAGCTCGAAAACCTTTTACTGCTCATTGCCCAGTTTACACAATTGTTAACAACAAGGTATGTCCAGAACAGTGAGCCTTAAGTTGAATCCACTGGAAGTCTAAAATCACTTTTTACTCAGTCAGAACTGATATCCGGCTTCAACCCCATGCCGCTTCATCATCAAAGACCAAAGCAACATTAACAACCACTGCTGGGAAAAGGACAAGAAACGTCCCTTGACAGGACTCCAGTGCTTAATCACAATCACCCAGAGCTCCGGATCTTTGTAAGGGATTCAATCACTTTCGCTTACAGAGGCTGAACTTCACCTCCCTGACCCAGAGAAACCCTCTCCGTCCTGGGGTGCTTCAAACTGAAGAACCCCCTGCTACCGTGATTTCCTCTGGTGCTTAAGCTGGGAAAGCACATCGATAAAAGTGTCTCGGCACACACTTGGGCTCCTGTTGACAGTATTGATCCAGAACGCGAGGGGGGGCTGTGCGGACGGATTTCGCTATCGGATTTTAAAGGAGGCAGGTGAGGAGAGTATTGAAAGGCCTCTTGTGCTCTTCAGAAATATTAGATACGGGGCCACAGGGAGCTGCAGCAAGGCACTGTGGGTGTCAGAAATGACGGCGAGAGATAAGGAAAAAGCAAGAGGTAGGTTGTCATTGGGTTTAACCTCCAAAAAGTGTATGCAAGTTTAAGACTGTGGAAAGCCGGCTTTTCTTTTGAAGGCTTTTGAGGAGGACAGCATGACAGAAGCTTGCACAACACAACAAACACAAGGCCAATGAGGAAGTGCTGTAGAAAAATATGAACTTTGAAAGCAAATCACAATGTTTCAGTTACAGTATAATAATAAAAGTTTAGGTTCAGCAGAAAGACATTTTTAAAGTCAGCATTAATAATGCCCTTCTTTATTGTGACATTTCAGTAATAAAAATGTAGGACTGGACAAGTTCATATATATATATATTTCACAAGTTCCCACTTCTTCATTAATAATCGAATACAATAAAGCGTGTTTGGGGTGCTGTCCGGGGAGTGGGCTGGGAGCTCGGCGGACCCCGAGCCCTAGGGATTTTAACCCCTATGTGGCGAGGGTTGGGAAGAGCTCGGTGTCCGGCTTGATCCCATGTGCCCCCCAAAAAAGCAAGATATTTGAGGATGGCAACCAAATGTAGAGGGCCCCCCAAAAGATGCAGAGAATAGGGGGTGGAAGAAAATTGGGTTCCTTGCTAAGGTATGTGCAGTGTATCATGTGAATGTAGATGTTAGTGTAAAAAAGGTTTTAGACCGAGGTTGACGGTCCACGATGGTGGGTGCAATGCTCCAGCTAGGGAGATCCCCTTCGCATGGCAGCATACTTGAACGACCATCTCTTGCTGGAGCGGTCCATGATGGTGGGTGCAGTACTTCAGTTTGAGCTGTCCTACTGTCAGAGGTGGACGAAGTACACAAATCAAGTACTTGAGTAAAAGTACAGATCCATACTATAAAATATTACTCCAGTAAAAGTAAAAGGACTCCTTTTTAAATTTTACTTTAGTGAAAGTAAAAAAGTACTTGTTTTTTTATGTACTTAAGTAAAAAAAAGTACTGCAATTTTTTACGGTCTACTTAATTTTACATATTTAGCATATTTTTTCCATAATATTACTGCTCAAAATACCTGAGATTTTTGATGAGTATTATACTGTAATGTTTCATGTGAAGCTTACACTGTACTCGAGAGAAAATTGATTTAAGAGACTAATTTTCACCAGTAAGAAAAAAGTGTTTTGATGCATAGGTTATTGTTTTGCAGAACGTCACAGAACGTTATATATATGACATGAGAATAAGTTAGGATACACATTTAAAGGAAAATATTATATATATATTTTTTTTTCTCCTCAAACCTTGTCAGTTGTAAACACTCCGAGAGGGCATTACTTCACACTTGTACACACAACTCTTAATTACTGTAGTTACCTGAATATCACATCCTTTCTTTCCCCCTCAGATGTTGTATATAAAAAATATTTGGACATTATCTAAAAATGACTATAAATTAGCACCTGCAAGCTTGTTAGCTAAATAATCAGCATTAATGTTAGATAACAATATTTAGACCAAATTATTTTCAGTATATGGTTAT
>JAUMHQ010000044.1:5888193-5900303 GCA_032361165.1 Enteromius paludinosus | reverse complement strand
GTATTGAAGGCGGAGAGAGTGCTGGATATTCACTAACCCCACCCACAATCCCTGCCGGACCTGGGACTCAAACCCACTACCTTTGGGTTACAGGTCCGACTCTCTATCCATTAGGCCACGACTGCCCCCCAAGATTGTATGTTGGCATGTTTGTATGAAATATCATACAAAAATCTAAATGAAGGCCAAACAAACAAATAAATAAAATGTATTATTATTAAAAAAAATAAAACAATTTCTTTTTCTGTATTTTTAAAAATCTTGTTAAATCTGTGATGAGGTACAATCTGAAAATACAGAGAAGGAGCTTTGGATGACGGGTCTAGTCTGCTGCTGAGACAAGATGCAAAGGAAGTAAATCTTTGTATTTCAAAGTATATCACATGAAAAATGTGCAGAGCAGGAACTTCCATCAGTTGTTGATGGGATAGAGGTGGATCTGAATGTCAGCTTGCAGTTGATTCTAATACAGTCTTTTTACCAGAGATCAAGAAGATGATATTTTAACTAGCAATTACAAGGTCAAACAAGAAACATACATGGATGAATTGTTCACAATAAGACACATCACTCAGGCTGCTCTGAGAAACATCAGTGCCAGCTCATATTCTGTGTAAAATGAATTCGCCATAAATTCAAAGTAAAATATGTTAGCTCTGACCTTATGCTGTACAGTATATGAGAGCTGTTCAAGAGCTATATTTGTTTTGCGCAAATAAAATCCAGAATCATTGCAGTCTTACCGCTTTCAAGCAAGAACATACAGTATTTTTAACGTGTAACATTTTTCATATTTCTAAAAAAATATTTACGTTGATCAATCATTTCCATTTCATTTTTGTCGCCTCTGTGCAGAAGTACTTGGTGGAAAAAATTATATTTTTTATTAAATGCTCTTTCCTTACACTTTTTTTTTTCCCATCAACATGAAGTTAATAAAAAAAAAAATCATAAATCCATAACAGTACTTCATAAATTCATACACTCCTCTGCTGGAAAGGGGTGGTAGTATATGATGCCAAACATTACAGATGGGTTTATAGTTTTCAATACATTATTTCTGATGCTGAATTTGTTGCAGTTAGACAAAACCTCATTTATACTGGTCTGCTATATGACATTGTCTTGATAACAAATCAGAGGAATTTGCAAAAACAATGTGGAATATATCACAGAAAATCGAGATAATGTCCCTGGGCCATGGGGCCCTCCTTATTTTTGTATAAACGCTGTCTCTTCGCGTGACTTGGATTTCTGGCCATCTTTTCAGCATCATCAATAATAAATGCTGATGATTTAACTAGTTTTGTAAAACATTTCCATTCCCTACATAATTCATCTCACCCAGTCAATGCATAATGAATAGCACTCAACAGACAAACCGCAGTGTTGCAGTGTTCAGATTCAGAGCCATTGAGAGATTAACCTTCCATTAAAAGTAACAGACCCTCCACTTTTTCACTTTAGCAACAGTAGAAGCACAAAGCCCAAGTCCTGTTAACAAATATAGAGATGTGAAGTTTCACATTCATGCTCCTTCACAACAGATGTTTATCTGAGAATTTAGGTAACAAGCCACGGCAACTTTAAACAAACGCATACAAAGCTACAAAGCCCGATTTATACCTTTTTATAGATGCAAAGGTGTCTGTGTGTATTTGGGGACTATAAGATCAGGCAATATGCACGCTTGTAAGTCCTTACCCAACAGTGGCTCTGTGAATGTATGAATTTCATTAAAGGTGCAATGTAAAACTAATAAACCAGCATTATTAGAACACCAGGGAGTGTAGCTGTTGTTTGAGGAAGGTTGAAACTGCCAGGAAAACTGATTTCATACTTCATGCTTTTGAGAAACGCTTCATTAAAAACAGAGGCAAGGTTAGATTTCTAACATGTGTCACTGTAAACAGTGTATCTGGTTTAAGGTTCCTCATACTGAATGTACAAGAAGCAGACAGCATGAGCTTTAACAAAGAGAGGGAAACAAACATCTTTCTCTTGAATAGTTTTGCTTTTCTGATCTCCATCAGTCATTGCCGATGACTGAAGACCTGTGGTGGGTTTTGTGAGCGTGTGTGCTATTATAAGCCTAAATCCCCATTTACCTGAGGGATTACAAGAGAGAATGAGAGGCATGCAGGATCGGATCAAAGCAGAAAGCGCTCTATAATTCCGAAAGGGTGCTTTATTAGAAATTAAATAAGAGAATTAAGAATTACTGCAAGGTTCACGGTCAGTGGCTTTCTTAATTTAAACCATGTTACTCCTTATTAGACTTTGCAATTACAATTACAGCCTGAGTTATTCGAAGGAGTATGGTGCATGAAATATGAAATGAAGGAAGCAAATTTATTCCAATTATTCATGATACGGCCGCCTGACTTCATGGCCTTTTCCCAGTGAAATAAGGTGCTTTAAATGAGGGAACATTGAAAAGCAGTGATCTTCAAAGCGCTATCTGAAAATATAAGGGGGCTGATAGTCTTTTTTAAGCAGGTTAATAGCTCTTAATAGAAATGGTGTGGAAACACTAAAGTCGAAGGACTCATATGGTTGGCCTTTACTCTGCCAGAACAATAAATGACATTATCTTTTATAGGCCTCACCAGCCACTGCTAAGATTTTGTTGGAAGAATCCAAACTGTATTCTGAAAGGCCAGGAATGTAGCCGAAGATGTAAATGGATTTATAATGAGATTTCAATTTGTTTTAATAGTCTCAGAAATGCAAACATGTCAAGAGCAACTTTAAATACAGTAGTTCAGCCAAAAATGCTAAATCTGTTATTTACTCACCCTCATCTTTCCACATTTGTATTTTTTCCTTTATTCTGTGAAACCCAAAAGAAGATAGTTAGTATATTACAAGAGAATATTCAAAGTCTTCTGAAGAGATGCAAAAATCTAAGTCCTTTTTCCACTCTCAAATAAAAACAACACTCACCTTACACTTTAGGATGATGCAAGACATTTACGTTGGGTCAAGGTTCTTATTACACTGTCTGGGTTTATTTTCTGATAATAACCAGCTGAGTACTGTAAATTAAACTTAAACCATTTGATTACATTTTGTTTTACATAAACATGTTAATTTAATTGAAAGTCCGCTAAAGTATCTAGAAATGACATATTGAGAAGCTCCGCCCCGTTTTTTGAAATGGCTTTGTAAAGCTGCATTTAACTGCTTATGACAGCCCATTAGATTTATATGGAACTGTTACTATAGCAAAATAGTAACTCTGATAGGTATGGACAATTCCAAGGGCCTAGCGAGGGAGAGGGGGCCTGGACACACTTTCTATCGAAGGAGACCCAAGTCTGTGTTGTTCGGGGGACCCAGAAACCATAGTGGCACCCTTGGCTGAGGATGAGTACTTTCAAAAGTATGTAATATTGGTGAATGGCACCAGTGATATCTTTCTCTCATCAATGCTGTTTCTAGTCTAATAGTTTCTCCACCCAATTTCATCCATATCACTAAAAAATACAGCATCATGTGTAGAATTCAAATGGGTCTGATATGTGAGTCGGGGGAAAAAGCATTGACGAAAGTGAGAGACTGTAAGTTTTGAATGCTTGTATCTCCTAAATGTGAATTTTGTCATGGTTTTGGAGCACACAAGCTTAACCTAATGGCAAAAATATTACCCTAATAAAACCCAAAGAATTTGGTTTGTTTTATGGGGACTACTACAATGAAAACATTGAATACATTAAGTCATACGAATTTCTTGCATCAACACCACATTAGAAACACCACTAATTGTTAAGGATCAGCTAACAATATTTCATGCTGGCACACGCTAACGTAACTAATCAAAGTAACTATGACTACGCACTTGAATGCATATAATTAAGCAACTTGCAGTATACTGTATATTTTCAGTTTTCAGCCCAAAACAAGAAATATGCTGCACAGTTTGAGTTTACGTAACTATTATCTAGGGAACATAATACGCACAGTTTTACGCAATCTCATGTTAATCTTGAGTAGCCTACCTATAGAGTAGTACTGTGTTTCATTCATTCCGAAAGTTTTTCGAAGAACCCAGTGAGTGTGTATTTGGCACAGAAATACTTTGCTATACATCCAAAATTATTCGTATTAATTATTTATATTCTTATATTATATATCTAATATATTATATGTATTCTTATATATTATTTATTTATTCTTTTTTGAAGCTTTGGCCATGTTTAGCATGAGAATCCATCTCTTTAACATTGTAAATAACTCAACATGCAAGAAATTGCATTAGCCCCCACCCCTTTTAAGAAAATGTATTATATTATTGAAACTGTTCAGTTTTACAGTACAATGTGAAACCAAACTAAAGAGCAAATTTAGCCTATCTATTGAGTAAATAATGTGAACAAATGCAGGCCTAATGGCGCATCCTGTGACCCATGTCAGGAACTGACCATTGTTAGTATTATATGTTATTATCCAACCATGTTGATTTAGCAATTGAGCTTAATGGAGAGCCTGTGGCGTCTCTAGATGCAGTTAACGAGTCAATAGGAGCCACTGTGATTTTGGC
Organism: Enteromius paludinosus; assembly: GCA_032361165.1. Taxonomy (NCBI): domain Eukaryota; kingdom Metazoa; phylum Chordata; class Actinopteri; order Cypriniformes; family Cyprinidae; genus Enteromius; species Enteromius paludinosus. The sequence continues at coordinate 5,895,760 of JAUMHQ010000044.1, read as the reverse complement.
ATTACAGTATAGAGGCAATACAGAACAGAGGGGTCAATAAGAGGCAATTTCACCAGTGAAACCTCTCCATGAACACACAGATACACACACAATGACGGAGGGGGGAAAATCACACAAGAAAACAAAATCTAATTTTCATGCATGTCTGACTGGTGTTTGGTGGTGAAAATACATTTACATGATTGTAAATACTGTTCTGTTGCCAGTCCAATAATACTACGTAAGCAGAAATATTAACCACTGGACTGCTGTGATATCTATAGCAATGGATAACAAAAGTTTACTCCAATAAAGAAGTTTACTTCACAGTAAGCATTTCTAAGAAAAAATTTCACACCTTCATAAATGCAGTCACACTCATACACTCAATCCCCCTCACAGTGTGGGAACGCTGTTTCTTCAAATATCTTGTGATTTCGACTTTGTTGCTTAGCCAGACACAAGTGACAGCCAGCTTCCCCAACAAACCAATTACCAGTGTAAGAATCATCCAGAATGCACTTCTCTTCCCAGCACTAAAATAACGAATGTTCTGACTTTCCAGATTTGTTAAGCTGTATAATGGGGAACTCTAAGAGTGGTCACTAGAATTCAGTTGTTTTGTTCTTGGACACCTCCCATCAACACACACACATTCACCCAAACCCTCAGACAGGGATAACACTTTAAAAGGAAGGACTGGCAAGCTAATGAACACTGACAGCACCCCCAAAGCTGTTTGCATTCCTGTCAAAATGCTAAGCAGTAAATAGATGCTGGAGTCACATATGCTTTTATCTCCGCCAGCAAGACAGAGGTTAAGAATGAAGCTGGGGACTCCCTTGCAGAATCAGTTATTGTTTAATATCATAAACCTTTCATTTAATTTCCGCTGATGTTATTCTAATCGTATCTTAATAATAGGAAATGCCAGGAACTGTTTGAAAGAAATAATTTACATTGGGGATAATGAGTGTTTGCTTTTTGATCAAGGTTTATTAATACTGTAATTTGAGAGTATAATAATCAATGAGGTGTGCAGAGAGAAATCACATTAATTAGCTGTCGTTGAAAATTAAGCCTGCGTTGTACAGTATCTACAGGGATGTCAAAGACTCAACCCGTGGAAGTTTGAGCCTTTGAGGAACAACAAATTATATTACCAAATATGCTAAGAACATTCATGTTCATTTGTTATAGTGGGTTATATTCAAACTATTCTGTTTTTATCTGCAGTGGGAATTTTTTTTTTTATTTGTCATGCAGCATGTTTGTATTTCACAGGTCACAACCTTCTTTTAATTATTGAAAAAAAAGTTATCCATTGTGATATTTTCTAATTGGCAATTTTATATTGCGCTTATTTAAGTAATATCGAGAAAAATTCATATTCTGAGCTGTGATTTTGTTCTTCCTAATATTCAGACCAACAGTGCACTTGTGAGTGTAATATTGCATTTGTTCAGCAATTGAAAAATATATTGAGTAATTTAAGTTTTATGGTTTTTTCACACATATGGTAATTGATGTTATCAGATGGCAACCCTGACGTTCTACTGTGAGTTTTTCTTGGTATTGTGGTGCACTTACTGTATAACATCAAAATAAATCTGAGCTATTTGTATAATCAAATAGACAAAAGCGTAACACAAATAACAGTAGTCATGCAAATGCCTTATTCATGCTTTAGTCATATTATCTGCTAGCTAATTAAACTTACTGTATGCCTTTTACTTGTGTCATTTAATTGTTTAATCCTGCATTAACAAAAGTAAGCTATAGGATTATTAAACAAAATTATAATGTTTATGTTTATTTAACTATTAATTTTACCGCTGAAGCTGCAGACATTTTGAACATTTCCACCCGTCATTGACGTTGGTCAGAGGGTCAAGTCAGAGTCCCCCCAACCACACCTGCCCTTAAAGGGTTAATTCACCCAAAAATGATATGTACTAAGTCTCAAGCCATCCTAGGTTTATATGACTTTCTTCTCTTGTATTAGTTGAGTTGTATTAAAATTTGTCCTGGCACTTCTAAGCTCTATCATTGCAGTGTGCAGGTTTTTCTGTTCAACACATTAAATAATGAACTAACATGACAAGAACTAACCAATGAGGAACACGACACATAAGAACAACATACTAGACTATATTTGTCGACTACAGTAAGGAATAATGAATGAGCGATTTTGAGCACAGCACTTGAATGATTCACAGACTCACTCATAACAATCAAAATAACACTTGTTACCACCTGCTGGCGCAAAAATGGAGCGTGCAACAAGGGTCACTGAAAATTCTCCAACACAAATAGACTATTAGTCTGTCTGGAAAGTGCAAATTTAAAGAAGTGGAGTGATATAAAAAGTGAAAGGCAGGCTAATATCTGCAAACTTAACATTTTTAAAACACTGTTAAGCCAATCAAATTTGAAATCCCCAACTATCTACATTTTAAATATAATTAGAAAATCTGTAACCCTTTAGAATAGGGAATACATCACTAGTAACTACAACTTTTCCCTAATTACATTCCTAATTTTCTTCCTATTAATAGTTAGCAAGTTAGTTGTTAAGTTTATTTATTGAGTGGGATTAGGGATGTAGAATAAGGCATTAGTATGCATTAGTAATAAATGGCTAATATTCTAGTAATATGCATGCTAATAAGCAACTAAGAGACCCTAAAATAAAGTGTTACCAAAAAGTCTATAATTAATTCATTCATAACCAAACACAGATCTTCCAACTTGTGATAGAAGGTGTGCTTAGTCCAACAGGGTGCGATAAAGAAAAAAGAAAGAGGCTACTTCTAAATATGTATAATACTATATAGTGGGCTTAAAACAGTATGTCAAAAAAATCATTTTTCAATCAGTAAAGAAATTACTTACTCAACAGGAGTACCTGCTCACTGCAAATAATGACGATGGAGGTATCAAAACTCATGTGTCAAAGTACACTGCACCCCTATAATCAGATGAGTGGTTGATGGGGTAATTGCCACAGTGCCTTTACCCTTGGCCTGTACGCTTGTTGCGCGTCACATAAACCTCCGTCATGCTTGATAGGACATTTAAAAGTTGGATTTAGCATTTGTCACCAGCTGCAAACAGCAAGGACTCTTGAGTAGCTGACTAAACATGCCCAGTCCCATAATTCATACCATGAGAGGCAAAACACAGTGCAAAAGGGACATGATGGACACACACTCGCTCTTTTTGTGGCTCGTCATATGCAGGTATAGGCTCCAGACACCGTAGCTGTGGCTCTGAAAACAAACGCGTTGACAGAAGAGCGTGGCAGGGCTCGAGAGGTCCATAAATAACGGTAATTACGCGTGACTCGCTCACTGGCGGCTGACCTCGGGAGCTGACGGCCACGGGTGCACATCCGTGACTCGCACACTAGGCAATACGGGCGATTGAGTGGAAAGCAGTCGAGATTACAGGAGGATGGAGGAGAGGAGAAAGAGAGAGAGGAGGAGAGACAGGGGAGGGATATGGGGAAGGCTAATGTATGTTATGGCTCCTGAGTGCTAAGTGCAGCTGTAAGCTTCACAGGAACATCAAAACACAATTGACTGGCTGAGCACTGAGCCCTCAGAGTACAGCTGGAGAAGAGATAGAGAACGACAGAGAGAGGAGAGAAAACCAGATGACTCACACCCCTCTGCATTCATATGCTTTGAATACTTGATGGCAACCTTAAGGTTACACTGAAAAGATTGAGTTAGGCTTAATAACTGTGTAATTCATTAAAGGATTTTGACCTTTGAAATAGCTTTTAATACCGTTTATTTTTGTTGTTTTTTTGCATTGATATTGGATTTATTCCAAGTAAAAGTTCCAAATAAATATAAAAATGTCTTCAGTCAGGCTGATACAGAACATTTTACAACATTGACAATAATACAATTCAGGCCTGTCAAATGATTAAAAATTTTTATCAAATTAATCAGGATTTTCAGTGGATTAATCACGATTATTCACGATTTGCAACTACACCTGAATCCTAACCATTTTTTTTCGCCGTAATGCATACCAAACGATAAATAACAGGACACAGAAACGTAAAAAAAATGTACGTAATTAACGACAAGAAATAATTAACGTTGTTAACGCGTTATTTTTGACAGCCCTAATTAAATTAAATGTTTCCTGACAGCATATTAGGATGATTTCTAAAAGGATCATGTGACACTGAAGACTGGAATAATCACTGCTGAAAATTCAGCATCACGTTACATTTTAAAATATATTAAAAGCAGGGTAAGCGATTTTTTGCAATGCCCCTACTCCAAAAGGGTCATGGCCCCTATTTCGATTGCCCTACGCAACCCAAGCAATGATTAATTAGGTGAAATAAAACAGAACCAATGTTACACCATCTACACGACACGTGAGCGGTGTAACAAAATACTAATAGAAGTTATTTTAATCAGTGATGCTGTCTACACACCATTCAGGAGCAGAGCGACAAATTATTTTAAAATCCCCTTTCTCAAATCAGGCTGTTCTGAGATTCCTGGCAGGATGACATAGTTCTGCACATGCCCTTCCCACGATAGTTAATTGACAAGACCGTCTTACCTTAGACTCGCACTTAGACAGTGATCTGTCATCAGTCACTAACTGTGTCGACTCTGGTGCAGGGGAAGACAAGATGTCTCCGATTAAGCAATTGAGGTGTTTTGTTGCTGGATGTAATGATGAACATAGCAGTTGTCATTCACTCATGACATCTGAACCGCTGTAAATGGAGAGGATTACCGTTAACTTACTTTCGCTTTGAAGGGAATGCATATATGTTACAGTAGTGTGAATCATTCATGACCCAACTTCATCAACAGAAGAAGTGATGTAATGGCCTGCTATGCACTCTGCAATGGTAATGGGTTTTTTAATTAATCTTTGTAAATCGCCTTTCCTAATAACAAGTTCCCATATAAACAAGAGAACATCTCTTTAAACAAATAGGTGTTTTTTACACTACCATTGAGAAATTTTAACTTAAGTATGTTATAGACTTTTCATTAAGAACTTAAAGAATCATATCAACTTAGATCTGATGACCCCTTTAAAAGTTCTTTGAAACAAGAACACAATACAATAGGGACATGTCATACTAATAGCGTGTTTCTGTGCGTTGATTGTGGTAAAATCCTTGCTGTCTATGCAGAGTGAGAGAGCTCTCAGATTCTATAAAAAACATATTAATTTGTGTTCCCTCAATAGACAGCAATACAACTGAAATGATTACAGGCCCAGAAACGTAGTAAAAACATCAGTAATCGGTCCATGTGACATCAGTGACTCAACTTCAGTTTTGCGACGCTAGGAGAATCTTTTTGTATTGCACAAAGAAAAAAATAACATAATTTACTCAATTGTTCTTCTCCCCTGACTTACGTCTTCCTCCATTTTAGAGAGTATCAAAAAGCAACTCATAAACAAGCTTTAACGTATTTGACGTAATCTTGTTTACACCCGGGAAAAATAATGCACATGTATGTAACCTGTGGTTGTTTATGCCTAGAGGAAAGCGAATGCGTTGTGATGCTCTCTAAAATGGTGGAAGACGTAAGTCAGGGGAGAAGAATAGTTGAGTAAATGTTTTTTTTTTTTTTTGCACAAAAAGTACTCTAGTAGTGCCACAAAACAAGTTGAGCTACTGATATCACATATGGACCGAATGTTTTTACGACATTTCTGGATCTGGGATTGCTGTCTATGAAGAGTCAGATGGCTCTCTGTTATCATCAAAAATATCTTAATTCATGTTCCGAAGATGAATAAAGGTCTTATGGGTTTGGAACGGCTTGGCGGTGAGTAATTAATGACAGAATTTTCAGTTTAGGGTGAACCAGCCCATTAAGGTTCATTGCTATTTCAACCCAAAAACATGGTTCCCATGTATCTGTAATATTAAATAAAGTCATGTATGATGTCAGTAAGATTCTAGGTTTGAACTTGATTTCATACAAACAAAATATCATCTATAAAAGATTAATTTAATAGGTCTTTCTTATATTCTCAAATTTGCTTCTAAGAGCCTAAAGCCAAGAGTTCTCTATATAGAATACGGCTCTTCCTCGCTTGTTTGGTCTCAAATAGAAGTGAAGAAATGAATAAATAAAATGACCTTTGCATAGTAAAGTGCAATCATATGCTCTTAAAATGATGGTAGAGGTTATATGAGTCTTCTCAGGTTGTATAAAGCCTTCACCGTAGTCCAACAGGGAAGCACTGTCAAAATTTACAGAGGCTTGAAAAAAGCTCAAGTTTTGCTACGCCAAAGGCTTCCAGTATATTATAAACCCATGGGTGAGTTATATAAGAACTGCATTAATCCCTCTTTTTTATCTAGCCATCTAGCTATCTTGCAACTTCATGATCAATGTTTTCTTGGCTCTGTCCTTGCAAAGTTCACTGCCTCAGATTCTGTGAAACATTTTATTTCAGGAGAGCATTGCGAAAATAACCGGCACAAAGTAAAGTTTTCATTTTATTCAATCTGGCCACCCACTGTTTTCTTTGACAGCAGCCTGTCATGCTTCCCAACTGTTCAGCTTCAGCCCCTTTGATGAATTGCCATCGTCTTTTGCTAATTACCAAACTTCCCTGCCATTCACCTGAGTGGAAAACATATCTATCACAAAACTGGAAAAAAAGAAAGAAAAGAAAAAATATGTTTGACACTTCAAAATAGACTCTGGAACCACTTTATCCCAAACAGCCAAAAGGCAAACCACAGGTTCTTCAGCCCTAGCGATAATTGAATCTTTGGCTTGGAGGGTGGTCAAGGTCACGTGGTGATAGTGAATTGAAAGGTTATCGCAGGAACGTCGGTCACAGTGTGTGAGGTACAGTTTCATGTTTTTACTTCATTTTACTGTACAGTAAATTCAATACACCACTGCACATTTCCACATAATAAATTACTATATTATGCTGCTTTATAGGTTCAAATTGAAAATAATTGTTTCATTTGAAGTCACAATTTTGGTGATTAGTGTTTCTTGGAAACTTGGACCTTAGTTTCTTGTGATTACTTTCTCCCTGCTGGTGTAATACATGGAGTAATACATGTTACATGACTCACTATGTTACATGGTACAAAAAGTTAAGAGACTGACTCATGTGAACTCTCTGCTGCAGAACAAAATTAGAAACATTCTGAAAAGAAGAAGAAGAAAAAAAAAAAGTGGTATGATGCAAGTCTTCTGATGCCATAATGAGTACCAATAAGCCTCACATTGAGTCACGCGTAAAAAGATTAAAAAAATAATCAAATAAAATACAATTGCAGTGTAAAGTAGTAATTAAATATAAAATACTAATAAAGCAGGTGTGCTATTATTTTATGCAATATTTGTCAGAATAAAGCTTGTTATTTTCCGGGTATAACAATCTTATTTCAACAATGTTCCGAAGTGAAGTAAACTTTAACGGACACTGTGTAGGGACCATGTCGATTGGGAACACAGCCCATGCTCTTAGATCTCTTCTTTCAAGAGTTCGCGCTTCCTCATAATCAAGAAGGATAAAGTTTAGCATATGTGGCGTACTGTCCGGGGGGCGAGCC
>JAUMHQ010000044.1:5835591-5857694 GCA_032361165.1 Enteromius paludinosus | reverse complement strand
CCCTAATGTCAGTGGCAGGGAAAGGCAAAGGTGCAATGGCCCGAACTGAAGGACCTGGAGGTTGTGCAGCCACCAGCAGAACCTCTGAAAGGTCTACGACGAGGTCGACATCTCCGGAGGTTGTGCAACCACTGGCAGAATCTCCGTGGTCGGGACTGGACAGTACAAGGATAATCGGGCATGAATAACTGGTTCTGGAGGTTGTGCAGCCACCAGTGGAACTTCTGGAGAATCTATGGGCCCAACCAACACCAGCAGCCACCAGCGGAACCACAAAAGAGGTTTTAGCTTCCGCTATAACCCCTGGAGGTAGTGCAACCACTAGTGGAACCTCCTGAGGGTCGACGGCCAGAACCTGACACCACTAGGGACTATGTCGTGGGTATGGAAATACGCTCAATGGAAGTTATAGTCTCTAAAGTGGACTTGAAAGCGTCCACTGTCCTTACTGAAATCAACTGCTGGTCTGCTAGGCTGGATGCCATCCAACTACATCTGGGGAAGAGCGCTATTTTGACCGTCCTCCCGTGCCGCAGTTCGGGTGTGGCAGCAATCTTGTGAAGTGGTTCCGGGGTGGCAGCCATCTTGTGCAGCAGCTTCGGATCAGTAGACATCTTGTGAACTGACTCTGGCTGAGGCATGGTGGCTATCTTGAGTGCTGACTCTGGCTGAGGCATGGCAGCCATTTTGGGTAGTGGTTGTGGTTCAGGAGGGGTGGCCATTTTGTTAAAGCTTGACATGAATATTCTGTCATCATTTAATCACCCTCAAGTTGTTCCAAATGGAAGTCAATGGTGATCCAAAACAGTCTGGTTACAAATATTCTTCAAAATATATTCCTTCGTACTGAATAAATGTTTGGAACTTTAAGGTGAGTAAATTATAAAAGAGCTAACATTTTTGGATGAACTATTCTCTGAACTATTCCTAAGTGATTTTAAAACAATGAAACTACAGTTCAACAAAACAGCTTAAACATGTAGAAGGAAGTTGCATCACCAAACATGTTTTCTATCAAGTTTGCTTTTGTCAACACTATCGGGTAGGTTTAGGGTTAGGTATGATGCAAGGAGTATGTACTAAAAAACAGCAATGTGTACCAACTAAAGTGCTGATCGGGCCGCATTTTTCTGCCCATTTTTCTGCCCGCTTTTATCAAGCAACTGTAGGAAGGCGTTCGTGTAGCGGTGTGATCTCTGAGTTTTGTGGAAAATATTGAACAAACTACGGGAACATTTGACTTCACATCCTCATTTATTCTGGAGAACACAAATGATATTCAGTGCGCGGCAGCAATGCACAACGCGCTGTGACCTCTCATACAAACTGAGCGATATACTTATACAAAACCTAATTTTGAGAACATATAACAATAAAGCATGTACATGGAGAACACATATGATGGCGCGTGCTGCATATAATTCAGCGCGCAGAAGCAATGCACGACGCTGGGAGAGAGAGAAAATAAAAATAAAAAATATCTGAGTATGCATTATAGAATGGATTTCAGACACAATCATACAATTATTTCATTTGAATTTATCTGTTAAACTAAATACAGCCCTAATTGAGTGACTGCAAAAACTTGCGTTACCTACCGGTGTGAAGTCTCATACAAACTGGGAAGCAGCAACGTGCGCCAACCTCCAAAGTCAGCATAGCGGCAGGAAACCCCAAATATGGTCATGGCAAGTGGAATAACAAAATTGGTTCTTAAATACAAATCTGCTACATTCGGAAATGTCAACAGATGAGATCATCAGCTGATGTGACCGAGCCCGACCTGAACCCGAGCGTCCTTTCTAAATATCTGTCCGAACCCGGCCCGACCCGTCGGGTATCCATCCTCTAGTACCAACCTGTACCAATGAAAAAAAGTTGAAAAAAAATATAAACGAATAGGTTACTTCCGTAACCCAGGTTCCCTGAGACATGGGAACGAGTACTGCGTCTGCTAAGATACTATGCTTTTTTTCCTCCTAACTGAAGCCTATTCAATCACGCAGTAAAACTGCACGGCCATAGGCAATAGAAACTAACCAATAGGGAGGCAGCAGTGCTGCGCAAACCTATGACTGTCCATTTCCCTCGTGAAATAGGCTGGGCAGCGGGTGTTGCTGTCTGAACCGAAAAGATCCACTTCTGCTTTGCGGAATGTGTCCCAGATCGGCTGGGCTGTTCGCAGATGGAGTTCGCAGTCCACTCCTTCTATAAAAGAATAAAGAGCTAGTTTGAAAAAAGTTGGATGTTAGCACATGTTGGATACCAACATTTAATTTGTATAATTGCTATTCTTTTGTTTATATATAAAAGTACTGAAAAAAGCACTGGTTTAGTTCTAAGGTAAATAATGATTTTTAACCAGAAAATGTGCAAATATAATTGAAAGTTGAATAAATTTGAATATATCTATCTTAAATTAAAATATAAGCTAAAACCCTGAGAGGGGATGCCTCATACTGAAATCAAAAAAAAAAAACACACAGTGTTAGCTTACTCAATGAATTCTGTTCTTTCAGCTCACATGCAAAGTAAATTTGCTTGAATGCTAATTTTTTGGAATAAAGGAAGCAATTTTCTGCTTTGTTTAATGCCGGGGGCTGAAGAGCTTCTCACCCATTATGATGCTGTTATATTATTGACAAGGAAAATGGGGTTAAATGGTTAAAAAATGGTATTCACTGACTCTTTAAATTGCGGCAAGTGTCTAGGTCGGTGTCCCGGTGAGCATGAGCTCATTTCACCTGTAATGACATGTAAAATGAAAGCGGCATAAAAAGGCCAATGCAGAAAAAGAACATCTCATACTTATGTCAATCCATCAGCATTGCCTGACAGGAGAGGAAAAAAGATCTTCATTCATGAAATCTCATCATTTACCCATAATTCTCTGCCACCAAGACAAAAGAAACGATATAACAAAACACACAAGATGGCCCGTACTCAATACTTCTGTTCAGGTGTTAAGGGAAAGAGCAAAAGAGTAAAGAAAATATATGCTGCTGTTTAAAACTTCTTATTGTGCACAGCTGATTGTCCTACTATATAGGAAATTATAAAATGGGCAGCACATTGAAAAACACTCTTCTTTGAAAGCAGTTCATTAAATAAAGCGTCTCCCTCAATCCCTTCTGAGCATAAATAAAGCCTGTACCAAACATCCAGAGCCTCATTAACATATATTGTGTCTCGATAAAAGTAGCAAATTTAATTCGACAAACAGGAGGGAAATTAGACACGGACCCCTGTGCATAACAAATATCAACTTGTTTTTATTCATTTATTTATTTAAGTATTTATTTATTTATTTTCTACCCAGGTACCAGGAAAACAACTCATTTTACAGTCAAATTTATGGTTGTCGGGCCACCGTTCAGGTTCAGAGGTGTACTACAATGATGCTAAGTTTGTTTATTCATTCAAGAAGAATATTAATTTGTGACTTGTTCCACTTCGACTTCCTCTGGTCTGTGTGAGAATTTTTAAAAGGATGCAAAATTATTTTAATTAGTAAAAACACCACCCTGTAATCAAAAGGAAAACAACATTTTGATTAAGTTTGTGATTTAATAAACCCATCAAAAACCCATGTTAAATGAGCTAAAAGTAGTTATAGAACTTTGTGCAAACCCTTATGTGGTTTCAGGTTTCTGGCAGCATTTAACGAAATATTTTTATCTTTATCTATATTAATGTAGACTCCCTCAAAAGTTAGGGTCAAAATGTTTTTTATTTATTTTTATTTTTTTTTTAATTTTTCAAATTGGTCAAAGAGCCAATATTGTGTAGATTTCTTGGAGTGAACTTTTATGGCTCTTTGTTTCTAAGCATGGTAATGTGCATATGCACTGGATTGGTGGTTGATAAACAAATTAGAAGAGATTGTTAAAACCCCAAATGTTGCAAAGATATCAACATATAACACACACTCTCAGTTAGATCATCTGAAGACGAGTCCTTAGATACCAAACACCGAAATGTGTTGATATTATGAGGTGGTATTAGCTAGTGATCTATCATAAACATGCATAAAACAATGTACCAAGCACAAGACAAAATACAAGCACAATAACAATATACACTATGACTTGAAGGATATGTGTTCACTTAAAGAACATTTTCCTGTGAATTAATTTAGGGAAAAGTCTGTTGTCTTTTCAAGAGGGAGAACTAGCCAGAGTTGCTTTGTTCACATTCCTTCAAGCAATAAACCGATGTTATCGGTTATATATGTCGGTTACCATGGAATCAGAAGCCTGTTTTTTCTTCCTGAGGTGTTAGCTGCCTTTTGGGGGAAGGGTCCACAAACCCTTATAGTTCCAGTCTGAGTTACCCCTCGGGCTGGGTAAAGCGGTATTAACGATTACTTGTTAAATGTAACAAATAGTTTACGCCTGATTGGTTTAAATACCTCAGTGCCTGGGGACCTCGACTAACAGTAAACTGAATTTCTCAGATAATGGGGATCCTAATTTTAAGAAAAGCAAACCAAATATTATATTTACTGCAGGAGCTGAGGGAGTTGAGAGAGCCAGACTGGTTGGAAGTATTATAGTGTTCAATTTAACAGCTTTGTTTAGCAGCTATTTCTACTTTAAAAATGTAATGTTTAATTCAGTTTGATACTTACTGTTTATTCGTCTAATTCAAAATTGTTTCTACACCTTTTTTCAGTGCATAATATAATATACTATAACTTTTTCATTTATTTATATAACATACACACTGTTACTGACTACTTTCCCAGGAGAGTAAGTTTAGTTGAACTATTTTTATACAGAAGCTTGCTATGGACCACAGTGAGTGACTGAGTGACAGGAGTGAGCTCCGAGGCCTCAAACCATACGATGTAAATCAACTGCTCTGTGGAGACCATGCTAAAAAATCCAACACACAGTGTAACTTCAGCAGGAGGCAAAAGTGTCCTGTGGAGTCACAAAGACGGATTCATTTTAGGTTATGTGAGTGTGTGTTTGTGCATGTGAGAAGGAGAGAAGAGAGACATTGTATTGGACTGAAACTGTAATAGGAAGGGTAACAAGGAGAAGAAAGCGAGAAATATAAAGCATTTCAGCTTAAATTGAAATATATAGAGAGAATCTATAGAGAATATAGAAAGAGAGAGAGAAAACGCTAGAACAAAGAAAAGGAGATAGAAGACAGCTTACATGATAGGTTGAGTGTCAGGAGGGAATCATAAGAGATAATGACAGCGGTGCTGTGCTCTAACACACTTCAGCACTCCCGTCAGTGCCTGATGGATGAGGTCTGGGCTCTTAACTACTTGCTGGACTAACTCGAACACACTCCACAGAAAACACTCCACGCTGATCCTGCTCCGCTCCTGCCATCTGAACCAAAGCCTGCAAGGTCATATAGGACTGAACTGATGAAATTACAAACATTTCCAGGGTTTTATATATTCCCAAAATATTAGACGTGAGGGTTCACTTCAAAATAACACTGCACTAAAGAAAACAGAACATACGCCAACCATATTCCCAAACCTGTAATAACTCATGAAGTTGCTAAAATAAAATGAAATACTAAATGAAATTGTTACATTACTTTTCAGCAATAATGTTTAAAAATGAAGAGGTTAAGATGGCTGCAAAAAAAATTGTAAAGTTACCATTTTTATTTATATGTTTGGTATGTTATTTTCTGACAGCTTTATTTTGCTGTTAAATATTACGATAATTATATTTCTTATTTTGTTGAATATTTAAATAATAATCATCAAAAAATACTACTATTACTACTACTATTACTAGTAGTCATATAACAAACAAGCCCATCAGAAATAAAAGAAAGAAAGAAAGAAAGAAAGAAAGAAAGAAAGAAAGAAAGAAAGAAAGAAAGAAAGATTGCATTATGTAATTTTCCCCCCAAAATCATTTAGCCCCAACAAGTTTACACACACGTTTTTATAAGGGAAAAAATGTAAGTATTTATTCCCAAAAATGTGTCATTTTGAATCATAACTGATTTATTTCAGATGCTGTAACCTGAAGTGTGGCTTCTCAGAGTCCACACATACACCGATCCCCACGGCTCAGCTCTCAAAATCCAGACTAGACGCTGCAGAAATTGTGGATTTGTGTCATTGTAGGATAGAATGTTCCACCTTCAGCCTTGAAAGGAAAAGCTCCGAGTCGACTGAGCTAGTCTTCTGTCTGCTCTGAATGTTGGTCCTGTTTCTGTACGTTGTTCTTTTCAAGGTTATTTTAACTTTGCTATTGCAGGATCATGTTGGGACAGATAGATTTGAACCGAAAAAGATAACAGAGCTTTTAATGTCTAGGGAAACATTGGTATATCGCTTGCACATTGGCCTTTCTCTCCGCATTGCTGATAACGCAGGGCCTCGAGCGTCTCAACAAAAGTTTTTTTTGAGACTGTAAAAGCCTGTACATAAAGATCTAGGATCCTGGCTAAAACACTGTAATTATTATAATTTATTTGGGATTCATACAAGCGTGTCTGACCTTTGCTCCGCGTCTGGCTCTGGTACAGGAGACTCGTATTAGCATGATGCTCGGCTTTACCGCTGGGGCTCCGTCTCTTCCGCCAGGACTTGCTTGATTCATTTTCTCTTTAAAGTAAATGTGTCACTTGTGGTTTAGCTACTTTGTAGTGTATTCAGATGCTGAATGAGGGTTTTGTGCCCTTGAGGCTGAATGCAAACAGGTCTCGAGGAGAGGGAGAAAGAGAGAGAGAGGGTAGACTGATGAAGGAACACAGACAATGAGACTGTCAGGTGGCCTCGGAGGCGTGGCACGGGCCATCAATCATTCTGGCCGATGAACATCACAAACAACGTGAATATCAAGAGTGAAGGTCCGAGAGAAAGCCAGACTCTAAATATAGAGCCGCCTATTGGCAATGCAATTTTTCACGCCAGTTAAATGCGCCCTGACAAGAGTGCGCGAGATGCTTTTCTCTACGTCGGACGTGTGACCTTCGTGCGAACGTTTCTATATCATTACTATCCTACCTTTGACTTTTTCCCAAACTTATCTTCTTCCTTTTCAGACTCACTTCATTTATCAAAGTTTGCATGGCAAGTCTTATTTAGGTAGGCCAAGGTTGACAAAGTTAGTGGAAAGAGATTCAATTACTTTGTTTGAATGGGTCCAGTAACTCGTGCGCGCACGCACACACAGAAACTAAAGTCTATATTTCCTCTCAGGTTATTGACTGGGTGAATTGGCCGACATTGCATTCTTCAACACCACTGCTTGTTATCATTAACGTGAAAGGTCTTGTACTTCACTAATTGCTTTTCAGCCATAAGTATAAATTTCAGCATGCTCGTTTTTGCTCTTTTGACCTAATGTGCAGACAGAGAAGAAGAGGGTCACAGAGAGGTGAACCAAAAGTGAGAAACAAGACACAACTGAAACAGGAGGAGGCTTCATTAGTTAAAACATAACTTAACAGCATCAAATTTCATCCAGATATAGTATTTTATTTAAGCATTTTCACAGATATTAGTATAATTGGTGTTATTTGCTAAGGCAAACGTCATCATTAGTATTGCATACACTTAAGGCTAAGGATTTTAACAAGGTTGCACCTTGGGTATTGTGGGTCAATGAAGACAGGTTTACACAACTGTGTGGAAACTCATTAACTTCTTCTTGCTAAGAAACCCCACAAATGAAAGTTATTTCATCATTTACTCTTATACTGTCCCAGATATATATATGACTTAATTCCACACCTGAACCAATGTAATCAAGGTTTTGCCAAATACTACAATCTTCCAGGCGGTTATTTTGGGGACAAGATGGAGCTACAGTCTGCAGGACACTGGCCCTCTGAACCAGGATTGGACATCTTTGGTTTATATAAGTGTTGTGGGTTTTGCTAAAAAAAAAAAAAGAATCACAAAATAGTACTAGTTACCTGGGCTTTTTGTTTGAGCTTCCCATATAATTTTTTCTTCAATTAAATATAAAAGGAGAAGTTGTGAGGGGAAAAAAAAGTTCATACTTGCAATATTTATACAGTGAAAGCATATGGTGAACAAGCTTTAGGGCTGTGTGATTATTTAAAATGAAACAAAAATTGCAATAAGGTTATGTGCGATTATCACATTGTGAATGCTCAGATTTAATCAAATTTATACTGTGGGTTGTTTTTTAGAACTCACACTTACAAAAAAAAAACCTGATGTCATGCAGTGCAAACAAAATGCAGGGAGAAAAAAAAAAAACTCATATGTTATAATAATCTTTTAAAAGTTAAAAAGTTTCAAGTGGTAAAATGTTGATGTTACACCAGATGACATTTGTAGAGTGATTAAATTCTTATGTTGAAAATTGTATAAAAGTTTCAAAACAAATGACAAAAACACAAAAGTACATTTCACGAGTTCGCGCTTTCTCATTAATGCAAGGGTAGATATGAGTGGTAAATTAAAGCAAATTTGGCGAGCTGTCCGGGAAGCGAGCCGGGACAACGGCAGGCCCTGAACCCTAGTGGCCTGAACCCTAGCGAGGGCAGGGTTCGGAGCCCAGCTCACACTCTCGATGCCCCCCGGAGGAAAGATGGAGCTTATAGAGGAGAAGGGGTTGCATAAGCGAGATGCGGAAGAGAGAAAAGTGGGAGTATTTATAGTGGGAAGGAAAAATATGATTGGGCGATCGTAATGAGGAGATTAGGAGATGTGACGCAGCTGTGATTAATTCGGCCACCGCTCCTCCCGAAACTCTGTTATTATCAAAACAGTTGCTTCTTGTTACTAGTTTGAAATGTAATTTTGAAAAGATTTTTTTTGCTTTTGATTGGTTTGGACATTTGCCAAAAATTTATCAGGACACCTTAGCAACCACCAAAAACATTTTAGCTTTGTGGGGTCAGTTTTACACTGGCATTCACATAAAAATAAAACATAGAAATATGTTTATTATTTGCCACTTCCCAAACTGGACGCTTTGATTTACATTTTCAAATTATTATTCTGTCGCACGTCTGTTTATTTATAAAAAAAAATGATTGCACTCGCTTGGGCTGATTTTCATAGTTTGGTTTACTGCGGTGAATTACTGGAAAGAATTAAAGGTCTCCTCTGGCATGTGTCAACAAATACTGTCAACAAACATATTCAGGGTCATTTAAAGAGACTGTGTTATACCACACACACACATACACACACTACATCAGCCAGAAGCAAGCGAGGCAGGTGGAAATTTGCATCATCTCAAGCCTTGTCCTGTCTGCTGGCTGTGAGAGATTGCCTCTCTCTCTCTCTCTCTCTCTCTCTCTCTCAGAAACACACACAGAAAGAGAGAGAGAGAGTCAGACACACACAGAGACCTTGAAATACCTTGTTTACCTGGATTTGTGTGGCAGTCGCAGTCAAACCTAATCCCATTTAAAGCTTATGTTTCTAATTCAACCCGACACAAAGCATGCAAATGAATCTATCCACAACAAACACTCACACACAGACACCAATTTGCCTCATAACACTTTGCGACTCGTGGAAGATGCCTGTTAGACCAGCTGTTACAAATTATCACCTCTGTAACGTACATATACAGAGAGGCATAAAGAATTATCACAGGACTATCGGTGGCGTATTTGGCAGGATAAGCAAATAAGCAAGCGAGGGAAACAAAATGAGAACTTTAAGCCAGACGCACATTACAAGACTGATGATCATTGCCTTTTGATGTATTGCGTATACAGTGAAACTAGATAATATTTAGCATATATACATTCATTGCAATGCCAGAGGAGCAATCCCAGCTGTGTCTGATTCATTCCTAAACACCTTATGGAGGTTTTTTTTTTTTTCTATTTATATATTTTTTTAAAGCTGAAGCTTTAATACATTCAGACATAATTATCTGCAAAGCTTCTTTGAAACAACATTGATAGTTAAAGGCAGTAGCTATACAAATAAAAATGACTTGACCTTTAAATATATAGTTCTAAATATTATGACATAACTGTGATAAAGATTTCATTTTAGCACAAAATGTACACAGAAACATGGAGGACCTGCGACAATTGATTTGCACAGATTCGGCAAAAGAATATAAAAGACTTGTTTAAGACTTTGTTTTCTTTTGCACTGTTGCTTATTGCTGCTCTTTTCTTAGTCTAAAGATTTCAATAGTAATTGGATATTTGAAATCTTCCTTAACTTCAGTGTCTGGTCACTTTGGTTACAATCTGGGACTTAAAGGCTGCGTAAGTGATTTCTGGAAGCCAATGTTGATATTCACCAAAACAAACAAGCCCCTTGCCCACTGATCTATATAATGACTGGATCGCTCATTGCATTCTAAACGGCAGTGAAGCCACCGGAAGTGTTCGGCTATTTGAAGCGAATCAGTCACACGGGATTCATTTTTATGTCATGTGCATGTAAATTAATTTTTACTTTAGAGGTAGTCTGCAAAATGTATAGTCTTTTTGGGCATGATAAGTGCTGGTCGTTTAGGTGAGTGTGTCTGCTGCATACTGCCGACTCAGGTAACTGATATATAAATAGCCAATTTCTTACACAATTATTCAGTTAATATGCAGTTAATAATACAATTGCCTCTGTTGCTCTACTAAAATGAAAAGTTTACCATGCACCATCTTGAAATAAAGCTTCATGTTCGTGCTGTATGTAACTAATTAGTCAGTTATTTCTTTGAACAAATTAAGATGTGTATAATATTTCTACGATTACGATTTCTCTGAGATCACACAAATTTACTAACATTAGTTAGCCTGCACGAATAAAAGCAAAACTATAACAATTATAAGGCGACAAACTATAACAAAATGATATAAACAATAAATAACAGTACAAGGCGAATAAAATTATTTTGTATACAAAGCACAAAACCTTTCTTCAGATTTAAGAGTGAGCACTTTGTAATTTAATATCGAGGTTGTGTCCATCTGTCTATCATGTTCATCTTTTTTTTTTTTTTATAAGCAGTGGACATTCCGCGCATTAAAAATAACTGTTTAAATGCATAGGGTGTTTGCATTAGAAGAATGTACAGGGATACTTAAGATTTGAAGACTTGATGATACAAATTTATCGGCAGTTGCTTTATCGCATGCGGTGTAAGCAGTCGTTAGCTTTCGCGGAGCGATGTCTGATGTAACATATTCGCATAAGAATTATATCAACCTCATTGTTTGATCGCAGGTCGTCCGCTCCTTGAGTTCTTTACACGGGTCTTCTTACCTTATAGTTCAGCAGACAGGAGGCGTTTCTCAATGTCAAGGAAGGATCCTCGGAAGCCAGAATTTTGAGGATGCTATGTCATTGACATCCGTCAAAGGACTGTTCCAATGTCGAGGATCCTCAGAATTTCAACCAAGGACTAAGTCCTTTGTTCGAAAAATATCCCATACACAGGAAAGGATGCATAAGTTTAGCCTTCGTGCTCTAAAATCACCCAAAATCCTATGCGCACAGCTTTGCTATCTTGCTCAAAAATTCTAAATGTCGGACATTAGCGGAGTCGGAGCGCCTACAGGGCAATATGTTTTTTAAATGTAAATATATTTACAAATTATAAATACATTTTTGAATTAAAAACTACAGATTACTACCGTATTGATATTATAAATTCTAGAAATTACATTGTTGATAGCTAACTGAACCGGACCTGTCATTTCACAATTATTAGCCGTCACCGGCAACCAAACAGTAATGTTTGCACTTCCATTTTTCAGTGCCGAAAGCGGACCTTTTCACTGACGTAATGACGCAATAACGTGCACTTGCTAGCCTGTTCCATTTACGTGTTCTCCGAATGCTTAAGAGGATCCTCGCCTCGCCTCTGAAGGAAGTGACTTGGGAGGACCAGTCCTGCTAAGGACGTATCCTTGACATTGAGAAACACCCATTATCTTTCTGTCGCTCGGCTCGGCTGTTCACTTAATGCACACCTCCACATTATTAGTAGACACACCCCTTACTGCTGAATGGCTACACGTTTGTTTGGGTACTCACCCCTTTTCAGTCTTTCACTGAAAACGCAAGACCCAAAATGTTTAATGTTTCAAATAGTTCATAAAGACAACTTTAAATCAATCCGTATGTATCAGGTAGTTTAATCTAAGGTTGCTGTAGAGACAAAATCATTTACGTAATGATCATATTTGCATCAATCAAGCAAATTTGTCATTTCTTTTATTAACTTGCTCAATTTTTACATTCACTTTTTAAAGCGTCATAGTTTGCATGGAATCATTTAACTTTTGTAGGTAAGTAAGTCCCATGTAAACAAACTGACTAGTCACTAACATTATAGCAGATTTCAAACAGGTTTAAAATATCTGGTCATTAAATGTGCACATTGTCCAACGAGCTGTGATGAGTAATGAGAATGCAAAACGGAAACCAACGCACCAGAACCAAAAGATAAACAGACTTCTTAAGTGTATAACTTTTTATTCTCTTCATTCTGTGCCAGTCAGTGCAAAAAAACTAAAAGTACAAGTCCTCCATTTGGCTGAATCAAGAATAATTTATCACATTGCTATTATGTGAGTAGAAAATAGTTACATTCACTGAGGTAAATGTATTTTAGGTATTTTACATCCTACCAAAATTGTGAGTTTAAAGAGATTAGACTGAAATTATTGTGGCCTCACAGCTAAAGCTATAAATTTAAAACCTCACAAAGAGACCCTGTCAACATTTACTAACGCAGACTGCAGTTTTGCACAAATGCAGTACTACCGAAAGTCTTTCATGACATTATGACAGGCCGTAATTTTTATGCTTAAAACAAAATACATAACTTATTTTTAAAAGAACACTTTTAATATTTTTACAGTTTTTCACATACTTTGACAGGTCTGGTTGCTCTTTGAAAAATTGCACGAGCTTCTAAAGACACTACAGACCCTTTAATATCCCTATCCAAACATAAACTTTTAGGCAATCATAACAAACTTTCGCAGATGTACTAAAACACAGAGACATGCTCAAAAGTGCACACGTAAACACCGTCGCATATCAACCTCTAAACTTGTAATAAGTGTCTACTGAGATACGCCACATATCATAAATCCTTCATTAGTCATTCTCTCCCAGCGTGATGAATGTTTTCGCCCCAAGTGAAATCTATATCAGATTACAGCAATATTAATGTTTCAGACATTTTCACAATCTCGCTCCCTTTACATACACAAATCCCCCTGGAGACCAAGCCGTTCCGAAGCTTAGTCTATGTTAGCACGACTTGCACAATGCACACTCGGAGTTGCGTGATCGAGAGCTCTTTGAATACACGAAGCACGTGTTTGCTTTGCTGAAGAAGGAGACAGAGACCTTGATCAAAGAATCATCAAGGTATATGTGTAGAAAAAAAAGCATACACAAACAAACCTCAATTGCTCTTTTTATCTGATCTCTATATGCAGCTGCCACCTTGGAAAGCTTTAATGAAAGTGTATCTTTTAGATTTAAGTAATAAATGGGAATGTGGTTTATCTTACACCAGCAAAACATTGGAAAAGTTATAGCTGAGTGACAAATCGACAATTCTCCAAGGAGGTATAGGCCTAGTATTAACCGTCAATTTTCTCACTCGGGGGGACTAACAAAAGTTATGGCTCTGCACGGATGTTAGCTTAAAATGGTAGCAATTTTGTGCTGTTGTAAGCTCATTTTAGCTCAATTTCATTAGCTAATATTGGACTCCTCCTTGGCAGCGCCGGATGTCTTCGCCATTTTCAGCAGCCAATTTTGCTGTCCAATATTAGCTAATGAAGTCAGCACACTGGAGCTCGGAGTGCAGACTCTAATGAGACAAAGCTGTGTAGAGTTTAAAATGGGATTATGTCTGTTTTACACAGTCTTTCTGTCAAATTAGCCCTGTGGCAGCAGACCCGTGAAAAAACAATATCCACTTCCTCCTCACATCCACATCGATTCATATTAAATGTAAAATTAAAACTGTGTTTTTAAAATCGAAATACGTCTAGCCAAGGACAGAGGCTGCAAATGAGCTATTAGCTAGAAGCCTATGCACACAGCATTTTCTCCATGACGTAACAATGTTATCCTGCATTATTCCTGTCAAATAAACAAATATACAAAAAATAAAATAAAATAAAAATCGGGTTGGACAAAATAATGTGAACATCACCACCAACATTTGCCTTTAATACAGCTTCCACCATAGAACAGAGCATGTTGAATGTTGTATAATGACACCTGCCAGTTGATTCAAAGATATTGGAGGACAAAATCTATTTCTCACTTTTCTCTCCAAAGCTGTCCACAGTGGTATTCAAATGAGCTGCTAGCTCATTTTGCTGCTCCATCTGCCAACTGTCTAAGTTTTATGATCACCATAACACTACACTGTTCATATTAGCATTTGTTTCTGTGTTTAAAGATTCAAGATTCAAGATCTTTATTGTCAATACAACAATATACACAGTATAAAGCGTATCGAAATGCTGTTTCACCCCATGGTACATTTATAAAGAATATCAAAATATATATACAAGAAATATAGAGCTGCAAATTACAAATGAATATAACTACCTAAATTTAAGTACAATAAACGGAGACAGGACAAGAGACAATATAAAGTGATCGTGTGCAGTTACAGTAAAGTGAGATGTTTGTGTAGGTGGTATATAAATACCAGGTTCATGTTATGGTTAGGATATTGTAGACAAGACAAAGGCATGTGCAAGTTGTAAAATGTGCAAATATTACATGAGGTAGATGAATTCAGTAGCCATGTGACTGAGGTGTGCAAATAAGCATAGTGTTCTAAGGTCCAGTTTGTAGTGCATTTGTGAAGTTTGTGTTGTTGTTATTCTTTTGGTCTTTTGGTGAATATTTTTATGGAAGTGGGAATCCAGTTTGTGGTGTTTTAATGTATACTGCTTGAAGGTAAAAAGTCCAGTTTGTAGTGTCTTTTCTTAGGGTTGATTGTAAAAGTATTTGTTGTAGAAGTCTTTTTGTTCGTAAAAAGTGTTTGTTTGTGGTGCATGTTTGTAGAAGTCTTTATGTTTACAGAAGTTTTAATGTTTTGGTTTGTAAAAGTGTTTATGTTTATCAGTCGTTTTGGTGGCAGTGAGTTGAGGGATCTGACTGCTTTTGGGAAGAAGCTCTTGCAGTGTCTGGCCGTTATGGTTTTGATGCTGCGAAACCATCTGCCAGATGGAAGGAGGGAGAACGGTGCATGTGAGGGGAGGGAAGTGTCCTTCATTATGCTGTTTGCGCGTCGGATGATGTGTTTGTCGTAGAGGTGGGAGATGGGTGGGAGAGGGCCTCCAATGATCCTTTCTGCTGTCCTCACTATCCGCTGCAGAGACTATTTTTTCAGCGAAAGTGCAGTTCCCATACCAGATAGTGATGTAGCAGCAGAGGACACTCTCAATAGTTCCCTGGTAAAATGATGTGAGGATGGGAGGAGGGAGTCTGGCCTTCTTCAGCTTCCGAAGAAAGTGAAGACATTGTTGGGCCTTCTTTGTGATGGTGGTGGTGTTCAGGTTCCAGGAGAGGTCATCTGATATGTGCACACCCAGAAACTTCACACTGTTGACCATCTCAACAGTAGAACCATTGATTTTGGCACCCATTGGGGTGAGTGCAGCTGAGCTCTTCCTGGAGTTAATGACCATCTCTTTAGTCTTCTGAACATTTAGAGACAGATTGTTGTTCTGACACCAGTCCACCAGGTGTTGTACCTCCTTTCTGTATTCAGACTCATCGTTGTTGGTGATGAGACACACTACTGTTGTGTCATCTGCAAACTTGATGATGTGATTTGAGCTGTACTGTGCAGTACAGTCATGTGTTAGCACACAGCCCTGAGGCGAGCCTGTACTCAGACTGAGGACCCTGGAAGAGTTGTTTCCTATGGAGACAGACTGGGGCCTGTCAGTCAGGAAGCCCAAGATCCATTTACAGAGAGTGGTGTTTATTCCCAGTAGGTCCAACTTCTTTACCAGTTTCTGGGGAATGACTGTGTTGAACGCTGAACTACTGGGCCGGTAGTCATTGAGGCAGGACACAGCAGACTTCTTTGGCACTGGGATGATTTTTGTGGTTTTGAGGCATGCAGGTACCACAGCTGAGCTTAGCGATGTATTGAAGATGTCTCAAAAGATGCCTACAAGCTGGTCAGCACAGTCTCGAAGCACCTGGCCAGGTATGTTGTCAGGTCCTGCAGTTTCAGCTCTTTCATGGACTTTGGCTTTGTGAAGTTCTCTGCGGTTTTTATGGAAACATGGATTTCAGAGAGAATACGGAGGTTTGTTCTCATTTTCCCTGCAGTTCTGTGTTGTTTGGATACAACCGTTCTTAGTGTTTAAATGGGTCCCTATAATTCATTTCTGGTTATCGCCTACTATTCTTCTTCTCTGATGAAGTCTTGCCATGCTTTGTATACACAGTCATAATCATAAAGACTGTTTAAAACATCAAAAAACTGGGCTGTTTAAGTTACAGATCCATCTAAATGGGCTCTGATGATTTGCCCTTTTTGTAAATCTGACGGGTCACCCTTTTTGCTCATTTCATCAACTTGCACTAATACAATTGGAGGTGGTATTTTTCTGCATAAAAAGCATTAGAGAAGTGGCTCCATATTTTTTCGCATGAACTATGAAGATTTACATGAATCTACAAATATATTTTGGCTGTGTCACGTGGTCTTGACCTCCTACTGCATTTTAGTCCAGAACTGAAATCATAAAATATACATGTTTTATATATATATATATATATCGATGAGCTTCAAGAGGTAGTCACCTGAAATGGTTTTCACTTCACAGGTCTGCCTTATCAGGGTTAATTAGTGGAATTTCTTGCTTTATCATTGGGGTTGGGACCATCAGTTGTGTTGTGCAGAAGTCAGGTTAATACACATCCGACAGCCCTATTGGACAACTGTTAAAATTCATATTATTCATATAAATAAAAGTGACTTGACTTGACTTATGGCAAGAACCAATCAGCTAACTAAAGAAAAATGAGTGGCCATCATTACTGTAAGAAGTTTCCCCAAGTGGAGTCGCAAAAACCATCAAGCGATACAGTGTAACTGGCACACATGAGGACCGACCCAGGAAAGGAAGACCAAGTAACCTCTGCTTCTGAAGAAAAGTTAATCCGAGTCACCAGCCTCAGAAATCGCAAGGTTACAGTAGCTCAGATCAGAGACCAGATAAATGCCACACAGAGTTCTAGCAGCAGACCCATCTCTAGAACAACTGTTAAGAGGAGACTGCGCGAATCAGGTCTTCATGGTCAAATAGCTGCCAGGGAACCACTGCCAAGGAGAGGGAACAAGCAGAAGAGATTTGTCTAGGACAAGAAACACAAGGAATGAACATTAGACCAGTGGAAATCTGTGCTTTGGTCTGATGAGTCCAAATTTGAGATCTTTGGTTCCAACCGATGTGTCTTTGTGAAACGCAGAAAAGGTCAATGGATGGATTCCAACATGGACTCCATGAGGGCGGTATGAGGGTCATCCACAGGTGGGGCATGACGTTTGGCATTTACCAGAGAACACCAAGTTTGGCAATTTCGCCACTGTGCTCTTCACAGATGAAAGCAGGTTCACACTGAGCACATGTGACATAAGCGGAGACGCCATGGAGAACGTTCTGCTACCTGCAACATCCTCCAGCAAGAATGGTTTGGCAGTGGGTCAGAAATGGTGTGGGGTGGCATTTCTATGGAGGGCCGCCCAGCCCTCCATGGGCTCGCCAGAGGTAACCTGACTGCCATTAGGTACCGTGATGAGATCCTCAGACCACTTGTGAGACCATATGCCGTTGCAGTTGGCCTTGGGTTCCTCCTAATGCAAGACAATGCTAGACCTCATGTGGCTGGAGTGTGTCAGCAGTTCCTGCAAGACGAAGGCATTGATGTTATGGACTGGCCCGCCCGTTCCCCAGACCTGAATCTAATTGAGCACATCTGGGACATCACGCCACGTTGCACCACAGACTATTCAGGAGTTGCCGGATGCTTTAGTCCAGTTCTGGGAGGAGATCCCTCAGGAGACCACCTGCCACCTCATCAAGAGCATGCCCAGGCATTGCAGGGGGGTCATACAGGCATGTGCAGGCCACACACACACACACTACTGAGCCTAATTTTGACTAGTTTTAAGGACATTACATCAAAGTTGGGTCAGTCTGTAGTGTGTATTTCCACTTCAATTATGAGTGTGACTCCAAATCCAGACCTCCATGGGTTGATTTTGAGATTTTGTTGTCAGCGCATTCAACTAAGTAAAGAATAAAGTATTTAATAAACATATTTAATTCATTCAGATCTAGGATTATTATTTTAGTGTTCCTTTTATTTATATATATATATATATATATATATACAGTAGAGAGAAAGAGAGAGAGAGACAGACAGAGAGAGACTAATATGTGGCTACAGAATTAGATAGAATATATCTAAAGAAACGGAGTAGTGGACAACAATTCTTACCAGATCCACACTCAAGAATAATGAACTTTAAACAGTATCGGTTCTAGTGTGAGGCAGTTTTCCATGGACTGTCATATAAACAAACATTTTTTATATCTATCTTGCCTATCAGTTGTCAAATGTACGTTTTCACACGTCTTACTTTTTTAGCTCGTTTTATTCTTTTTTTCTTTCTGTGCCAGTCAGTGCAAAAAATTCCTCTATGTTTAATCAAGAATAATTTGTCACGTTGCTGTACATGTGAGTACAAAATCATAGTTAAATTCCAGGCAAATGATGATGTGTAGCCAAAATTGTGAGTTTAAATAGATTCACAAAGCAAAGAGATTTAGTCTTATTAGACTGAAGTTATTGTGGACGCACAGCTAAAGCTATGAGCTTAAAACCTTGCAAAGAGACCCTGTCAACAATTTACGAAAGTAGACTGTAGTTTTGCACAAATGTAGTACTACTATGACAGTATGACAAGCTGTAATTTGCTGTCAGAGGTGCAGGCTGGAGTTTTATGCTTTACACAACTTCTTTTTAAAAAGATAAGTTAACTATAATAATAGTCAACTAGTATTAATTACAACATTTATCTTCTCCTACTGCATTTTCGTCCAGAAGCACTTATTGTGTTTAATTATTATCGGGATTTATAAATTATCAAAACTACCATAGAGTATTGAAGGAAGACTTCCTTTATGTTAAACTTATACTAAAACAAGAACAGATATCATGAAGTAATATTTTCCTGTAGTGTTGATTCAGTGCAGCTATTTTGGTGTCCAGACCTGACCAGGCTAGTGATGCTATTTTCAACTAAAATAGATGCAGCACTGCATATCGATGAGATCATGACTATCCATATTTTTCTGTGAACACAAAACATTCATCTCACAAGAAAATAGTCGTAAATCTATTTTGATTCACAGCCACCCCACATCCCAGATGACCAGCCTTGTTCACTTTTAGCTGCCAATCATCTGTTCCTTAGTGCCTCTAATCTGCCTTCTCATCAGGTCTTCAAGAGAGATCACACTCTGTTTTTAATTGACCCGATGCGTCAGCATATCATGAGCAATGAGGCAGGGCTCCCAAATGCTTGCCAAAGCTTGGCACAGGGCCAGAAGATGTTATTTTGCTCAAGTCAGAGCACAGAAATGAACTTAACAGTTTTAATTCCCACTTTCAAAACCCTTGGACTAACTCAGCCATCTTCACATCTCTTGGCATTCAGCAACTGTGCTTTATCCTCTGAGCTCTTGACCCCAAATAGATGCCACTCTTCTCCTGTTGACTATTCAATTGTCCAGTGGAGAGGAGTAAGAGTGTGTTTAGTTTGGTTCTCTTGGTTTGGACCAAAAAAAAAAATAAGCCACTACATTTCGTGTTCACACAAGCTGCATTTCCATTACCTTTCAAACTGCGCAAATTAAAATTGCAAATTGAAAATAGGCCTAATGCAAACATGTCAATTTAGAAAAAAAAATCTTAGTTAACGCAAAAAAGTTTTTACGCTCACATGAGGTGATTTTACAGGCAATTCAGAAAGGGATAATTCGCAAAATTGCAATGGAAATAGGTTTTTTTTTGCATTTACAGGTCACACTTGTAA
Organism: Enteromius paludinosus; assembly: GCA_032361165.1. Classification (NCBI taxonomy): domain Eukaryota; kingdom Metazoa; phylum Chordata; class Actinopteri; order Cypriniformes; family Cyprinidae; genus Enteromius; species Enteromius paludinosus. The sequence continues at coordinate 5,837,640 of JAUMHQ010000044.1, read as the reverse complement.
AAAGCCATATGATCATTCTTTAATGTATTATAACCTCCAAGAAACACTTAATATGTGGTCGTTCTCAAGTATAATGGGCTTTCCCTGCTATTAATGCTTAGACAGTTTAAACTGCACGCGTCTGCAGAGCAGTCGAGCTCTGACACGACACTGAAGCTGTTTGTGGCCACTCGATAGATGCTTGTGTTTATTCCAGCCACATAAAGCACATTTCTGCTTTTGTAAAGACAGACGCATACACCTCCTTTGTATAAATATGTCCAAAATCCATAAAATCTCGCCATAATCTTCTGCCATGACTTACCGCTGGGGGCAAAAGGTTATGTTTTGGTCGCATAACATTGGTTAATGGAAATGCCGTCATTTTGCAATACTAATAATAATTTTTACCAACATTTATCAAATACCGCCAAAGTTTTGTGTAAATCTGTAATGGAAACGTTGCTACAGTCAACTCCAAACCTAAAGATATGAAGTTAAAGTCACAGTCTGACAGAGGTCTGCTGAAAGAAGATGACAAATGTTTTGTTGTCTGTTCCAAAATGTAATGAGCAACATAGCTACTATATATGAAAATAACCAGGATAAATTCAGGATGAAACAAGAAAAGCACCTTGAGCTCCTAAACTAGAAATTGCTATGTTATTTTGAAAACTGTATAAATTGCTTTCTCGAATGAACTTTGTAGTTAGGTAGAGTTCATTATATAATGTACATTATAGCATTCGCATGTGAGGGGGTAATTTAAAAGGTGTTTAATTATAGTCATTACTGACAAGCAAGGATAAATTCTAGGCATTCAGACACAAAAAAAAGAGCTCACAGTCCTGAGAATGACCCAGTTATGGCATAAAGGCAATTTTGCCATAGCCTTCACAGCATAGTTTATGATAAAACTAAAGTTTTTAAGCTTTTTTATTAAATGACATCACATAATCATAACACCGTGCTGAGTATTCCAAAATCTTGTCTGTTTAGTTGGCTGGGGATGCAGTGGCACCCCATGGCACCCACTGAAGCTACGCTAGCTGTTGAGGTAATCATAATGACTGCCTAGCCTCCGGACCTTCATGTGACAGCCATCAATTACACCAACGATGCCCTCAAGACCTCACACATGATGAAAGACAGCTGAACTACACCTCTTGTAGCACTCTGTGTGCCAGGTGAGGGGGGATTGAACCAGGGCACTGAGAAGCTCTTGCCAGGGTTGTACGGTGTAACAAGCTTGACAAACCAGAAGGGAACTTTGATTTTAAGTGCATCAATATAGCATGATAATGTTCTTCCATGCGGGTATTTACTTATGCTTACATAAAAGCGAATAACAAAGAAGCCTTAAATGTGTTTTTAAGAAACTACAATATAAAGTTAATGCTGTTAACTGTTATTATTGCACCTATTAGTGGTATAAGTGAAAAGCACAAATGAACACACACCATGATAACAAGATTTTTAAATGAAGCTTCTTCGTTAGCTATCTCACGGAATGTGCTGCTGGTGGCAATTACAGATGCAACTCCTTCCAACGACATTTATTCCGGCTGCGTTGGTGCTCTGAATAGACTGGAGGTCGACTGTATTTGCGCTGTTAACATAGCAACGCATGGTACTCCATCCATGGTCGCAAAAAGGCAGGAAATTAAAAGAGAATATTTAGAAATAGAATCCAACAGGAACATTACATAATTACTGTTGCTTATTACATCAAGGAGCATTGTAACAACACAACACCACTGGTGTAGTAATAAAAAAAAAATTTTAGCATAAGAGCTCAATCATATGCGGTTTGATGGTTTTTTTTATCGTCCACTCCATTTCTTTGATCTGGACTTAGAAATCAGAAAGGTTATGATATACAAAGTGGCTGAGCTGGATGACCTGGAGTAGGATCATGATCTTGATTTTATGGTGGACATAACGTCTCAGTTATGTATTGTAACCTTCGTTCCCTTGAGAAGGGAACGGAGACGTCACGTTGGTGACTGACGAATAGGAATCTCGCTTCGAGATGGCAAATCAACTCTGCGTGTATACAAACACGCCAAT
>JAUMHQ010000044.1:5784449-5801047 GCA_032361165.1 Enteromius paludinosus | reverse complement strand
TTGACAGATCTCAAATGAGCCATTTTAATCTAGATTAATCTAGATTCATTTCAAAATTAATCTAGATTAATCTAGATAAAAAATGCCCACCTCTAATAATATATATATATATGTACAGTTGCAAGAAAAAGTATGTGAACTCCTTGTAGAATCTGTGAAAAATCTTGACAAAATAGAAATTATACAAAATTATGTTTCCATATAGTGCACAAGACAAAAAAAATAGCACAAATAAGTAAAATAACCCCTAGTACAAACAGGGATGAAAACGGTACCCCATGCCCACGGTTAAATATTCTGCTGGATCTTTAATGTTGTTAGTCTGTTTTTTTTTTAGGGTTTTTTTTTGCCAGAGGTCCTAGACATCTCATTTAGACACATGGCATCATGGATACCCTCAAATACCAACAGATAAAAAAATCTACAGCTGAGGTGAACTAAAGAGGAGAAACACCAACATGCAGCTGGTATTCTGAAGGATCTGGAGAGATTCTGCATGAAGGAATGGTCTTTGATCTTTCATCAGGCGTTCTCCAAGCTCTTCAGGCATTACAGGAGAAAACTCAGCATTGCTAGCTTGGGAAAAGGACATTGCAATAATTGGGTACCAATAACTTATATCTTCATCTTTATCAATCAATAATAAGGAAGATTAAAATAACAGAACCCTGACAAATGTACAGATATTAAAATTCCATTTTTGTCTAAAGTAACATACAGTACATGTCAATATAACTATTGATGTTGGACAACATGTGTCATACATTACACATCTATATGGTTACGCTCCAAATCAAGAGCTGTAGTTCCAAGCACACAATTTTGCATTCATTGGAGCTATGGTTTCAGAAAAGACTAAATTACTGAAATATGCTGCTAACAACAGAACTATCTAACAATGCTTTTGGCAAATGCACCTGTTTTTACAGGTCTCATAATGCTTTCTGGGATTGCAGGAGAAGCTGCCTATGGAATCAGGCCAAAATAAGGTACCTTGGGAGGCAGTATAATTATGCTGCCTACCTTTTGGAACAGCCTCCATGCACTTATAATGCTTTAAAGTGCTGCCGGCAGTGACAGCTCACAGTTTTTAAACAAAACGTAGGTTAAGCTGTACATCAGATTAGCAGTGACACGTAAAGCGGTGCATCTTCAAGTACAAATTCACTTTCATTTTGTTCTTTATCCAAATATCTTCATCTTCGTTCATTTAAAGACGATTTACTCGCAGTAATATCAAACATAAATTTCTTAATTGTGTAGAAAAAAGATTATTTCTTCACATATAAAATGCAAGATAAAGCCATATTCTACTAAAGAAATCAACCTCAAATCACTGGATCCATTCTAGGTGTGCATCAACAGGGACTACATATCTCACACCAATAATTTCTCGATTTACACTCTATTAAAAGCATTTGCATATGTGATATGCCTTGAAGACTTTTAAATCCCTTCCTGGGTTACCTGCTAGATGGCAATTCCGTTCCTCTGAGAATCTCAAAAGACCAAAGGTAATTGCAAGTAGTTTCAGTGAATATATAAGCGTTTGAAAGTCTCACAGTTCCCTCCCGAAGGACCAACTCTGTTAATTCATTGAGCTCTCATACGGTGCAGCGGACTCGTCACTGTTTTGTTGGTGCTGTGGCTTCATCAGCCTTGACACATGTTCCCAGTGTAAACAAGTAAACACATATGGTGAATCCGAAAACAGTATATGAAAATGTGGGAATTATTAATTTTATTCCTGTTGTTATAGGGAAGGTTTATAACATGCGAAAGCCATGTGACATATTTCTAAATTAAACAGGAGAAACAACGAATGTAGGGCAGGGGACTTTATTTTATCTATTTTCGATTGGATTGGCTCATGAGAAATGGTTGTTATTCAAATCAGAATGAAGCCAGGTGCATGCTTGGAGCGGGAGGGGTTGAATGGATTAATGAAAACAGCTGAAAAGGAAAGTCATTTCAGAGCAAGAGCAGGTTATTACATTCTGATAAAAGATTCCGTAGCAAATGAATCGAGCACAATTACACCAGCACTGTGTATTAAAAAGTAAATAAGGTCAATTTTGCTTTCACACTAGCACCCCATATTTCTTATCCCTTTTTAAAGTTAGAATAATGCACATGGATGATACCCGACTGTTGGGGCTGATTATTTACGATCAGATGCTACACTGTATTTATGGCAAATTATTGAACAGTATTAAATAACAACATTGTCAAATGGATGCCGCATGATTGGGACCTTATAGTCTTTGTCCCTATATAAAAAGAAAATGACCATGAATTTTACAATAAAATCTGTGAAAATGCTACGGTAAAAATCTGTTAAATGGTAAATTCCTGTAAAATTTAACGGGAAAAACATTCCTAGAATCCATTTGTTTGAATGTTTCTTCTTTGTTTTTTCTTATCAGTTTATTAGGGTTGGATGTTACATCTAATGTTTATTGCATATTTCACTTTAATGCGTCTCACCATGATGGTGTTTAGTGTTTGTGTGAATGACACTGAGCACCTTCTACATGTGTTCGTATTTAAAAGCTGCTTAAAATGGGATTTGGTTCATCATGTGACTTTCTCATCACCCCTTGCATTTGGTGCTTATCAGTGTATTTCAAAGCAACAAAACAGATGTAGGTACCTTTATAGGCTAGCATTAGAAATTAAAGTTTTTAACTGTAAATTTAACTTGAAACCATTTTTATGGTCAAATTCCGGCAACCACAGCATATTTTTTTTATTGTACACCTACCTATACTGCTTATTTTTAATAGGCCGTCAGTAAAATGTATTTATCTGATATTTTCTTTATTATTTTACTAAATGAGTGCAACAAAGCACAATACAAAAATAAGCAAACTCTGTCAAATGCAAACATTCATCCTAACAGGCCCAAATTCAATGATGGCTTGAAAGTAATGGAAAAAAAAAAATTTTTTTTATAACAGAGACAACTAAAACACAACTTCTCCTGGTCATGCCCTATTGTTTAGTGGCATGTATGTAGCTAGCAGTAACCAGGTGGGAGTTGTTTGAACTAGTACATTTGGCTATTCACATTGACATCAATGGAAAAGGAAAGTCATTTTAGAAGATGAGCAAGCTATTATATTTCATCCCAAGGTCTGAACGGAAGTTCACTCAGCACTCTCTCATTTTGAACCAAAATAAAAACTTTGCCTTGGGGTAGGCTACATAAATCTTATGCAACTCATCTCGAGAGGTGATTTTTTGCAATCTCTGCTTCAGAGAGCAAACAACAACAGACTGTCATGGAGAGATATCAGAACACATTGCCAGATGCAGAATGACTGAAGATCTGTCCTTGTCTCAAACTTCAAGCACAGACTGAGCCAAAAAGCCTTCTGAGAGATAGACTGGTGATCGCACTTTCTCAATATTTCTTTGAAAGGAATTATGAAAATTTACATATAGTATATAGAGGAGTTTGCTTGTTTTTGTGGGAACAGATTTAGATCAAATTAGCACTGACTTGTTCACCAATGAGTGGATGCTCTGCAGTGAATGGGTGCCACCAGAATGAATATAACCTTAATACTGCTCAAGGCAATACTACTCTATCAAGACGCATGTCTTGGGCGAAAAAGAACACAGACTAGGATTAGACTCAGTCTGGTGCGATGAGACTGTCTCTATCAAACCTGCTAAATAAAGCCATGGTGTACTGTAGATGTTTGTACAAATAGGACCACCTGGGTCACCTACAGGTATCATCCAATCTTGATTCAGGTGGAAGCCAACAGATGGAATGCTTCTGGGCACTAACATTTTTAAGACCGCGATCACACAATCATTACGGGCTGTTTCACCACATGGCCTCAATCAATAACGCCGGCACTCTCTTGAAATGAGTTGGAAGCGCATCAAACGGTCTCGTCCTTCACCTTTCAAACAAAGCGTAATTGCCTTAATTTGCGCAGCTGACGGTTCTCAATGATGTCTAATTAACTTGAGTGTGTGAGGGACTAAATAAGATTTTCTTGTGTCAAATTTCGGTTACATTAACTCAAAGCTATTTTGACATTTATGATTTACATCCCAATCAAAACAGCCCAAACCAGCTATTTGTAACATATATTTTTCATTATTCAATTAACTAAGATGAACACAAACAATAAATAGACACAGCAAAGCAATTCAATATTTAACTATGCACCTCCACACATACTTAATGCAATATTAGAAGATTCAACCTCACGGCAAATTAAATAAACAAATTCCCTCTATTCAAACTCGTCTATTTGCTCTCCAAAAGCAGTCCATAGGAGATTCAAGCAATTATTTTGCTTCTTAGAAAGAATTTCATTTTGTTTTAATTTCACTGTTTACTTGGCTCTCGGGATATTTCATACTCCACGACATGCACACAGTCACACTATCAAAACCCTATTCTTCATCCGGTAATTGAATCTCCATTGGGTGTGCATTCAGAGAATTAATGAGAACTAAATGTCAATCATGTCGTGCCAATGCAGAGTCTGTTGGTGATTGATATCTTCAGGAAGCAAGCGAGAGGAGTTGCTGTTCTACTAGTATGAAATCAAAAATCAACGATATGTGGTCGGAATGCAACCTACCATCATGCTTCATTTGATCAGCCCTGTTTGGCATATATACCTGCTATATCACTCCACCACCAGCAGTGCTGTGCCATGCTTAGTCACAGAATGAGAACGACTCACAATAAATAACATATTTTATAATAAGTATTTTTTAAAAATCTTTTCAACTATTTTAAACTGTCAGGCAAATTGCAATCATTATCATTAAATTGCTATGATTATTATCATCATCTTCTGAATCACTTTATTTTGAATAGTCTGATTGCAAATTGCAATCGATATCTTTTATTAAGGGACTTGTGTGCACATAATAATAGCTGCAGTATAAGGAACTTAATGTACCTGACTGGGCCTGAATAAAATATTAGACAACGCAGGGCATCTGGCTATAGGCCAAAGGGGCAGGACAGGCAAAGATAAGGATGCCGCTCAGTCTATTAATATGCACCAGCATACATCAGGCTCTTTAATCATCTTCAAAACATAAAAACAAATGTCTGAGACAAATTAGTAATCATATCTTGTATTCTCATGTGCTGCAGATCAAGGTCTTTTTCTAAGTGTATTTTTTTTTTTTAAGAAGCTCTGAAATACCATTACAATTTATCATGCATTCAGCCCCAGAGCTGTTTTTTTTCTTTGCATCACAGAGAGTCACAGCACAGCTCAGAAATAACTTCACGGGGACCACCAAAACAGCGTCAGCCCTGTTGTTGATGAATCATACAGTCTGTCTCTGTACTACCTCTTTATTGTTTTCTGGGAGAGTATTTTTCCCTGCCTGATCTGCAAGCATTCCCCTGGTGTTCTGAATACCCTTTTATTGGATATTTCCTTTTTCCTATAGCTAAAATGATTTGTGGGGTCACTCAAAATACTTACAATTATATAAGTACCTTAACCAGTCTAATCCTTTAACTGGATAAAAATCATGCTTTTTTATTTAATTACTTATTTATTTTTCAGAACATGAAACCCTAAACTTTAACTAATGAATTAATTTATTGTATTTTATATATGTTTGTGTATTACTATAACACACACACACACACACACACACACAGGCCTATATATGTATATATATATTACATAAAATGATTAAAACATAAAGAATATGTATTTGGTATGCATTTCAGTAAAGTTCTGATATAATATACATGATATAAGACAAATTCTAATTCTAATATTCAAAAGACAAATACATAACCAATCAACAAATATATATCATACATATAAAATATTTTATTTACACACACACACACACAAAGAGAGAGAGTCCATTATTCAAGTTAGCAAGATTCATTCAAAGTAGTAGCCCAGTCTCTAGTCTACTAGCCTAGTAGCTCTGTCTGCACTTATTCAGCATAAACAAGAATTTAAGGTGGTTAATAAATAATGGAAGATTTATGAATAGTTCTACAAAAATAATGGAATAATAAAACATACACTATTGGGAAAAAAATACAATAAGCTTTCACTGAGGCAGTAGCCTACTGTTTTAAAAGGGTGTAAATTGGTACATTAGGTACACATTAGTACCTAAAAGCCAGCAGCTGAGTGACAGCTCTTGTACTTTTTTGTGTACTTCCCAGAGTGCTTTTAATGAATATAAATTAAAGCAGAACAATTGTACAATTTACTTACTGATAACAATAACTGAAACAGGACTAGAATATAACCTACACTGAACAGGTAAAAAATGGAAATATAGCTTATATATGTAGGAGCTAAATAATTCCTTGTCATCATATTCTGGGTTCTCTTGGACTAAAACCATTTGGGAATTATGGATCCTAGCCTATACTGTGCTTTCGTTGTCTGGTCGGAGCAAGAAATTCTCATGGATTCATTGTTTGAGGGTATACTTTTAAATTAGAAAATGATTTTTCAGGTTAGTTAGATGAGAATAACGTCTCTACTTAGTATATAACATATAGCCTAAATATAATTTATAGCTAATTATATAACTATAATAAATTGTAACCTTATTATAAATGAATACATAAACGAATACCCATAGACTAATGATTATTATCAAATATAAAAAAAAAAAACAAAGTAAAAAAATAACTGTGCTATACGCATCTATAGCCTATTACACACACAATTACTCACTCTATTTACTTAAGCCGAACATACGCTTCAACAAACAGGTGGTCAAAACCTCATTTAGTAATTTGACTTAAGTACTTACGTCAAGTGATTCGGAAGTCTTCGCTTCAGCAAGGTTTCCCTGGATAATGAATTCCCTACAACTGATGGAAACACGTCGGTGTTCGGAGCTGCGCGCGACTGCTGTAGTTCAACGCTTCTGATGAGAGCGCGAGAGATTCATCTAGTGCGTGGGAGCCGCGCGCCGCGGAGCGCCTGACAGGTGCTTAATGAGTGAGGCACTGCTTTATGATCGAGTGAAGAATTGTGATTCCCAGTTTAACGAAAACACGTGCTGCTTTAATCATCATTATCTACTACTTAATCTTTTCTTGTTCCTTTTCTATTGGGCTACTATGTATTTTTTTTTTCTTTGCTTTGTTTTAAGCTCGGTCAGCAAAGGGAAATTGGTTTCTTAACAGTGTCCAAAACGAATTTACAGTGCATTTGGACACAGTAAAATAAGATGTATGTGTTGTAGTGATCATTGGGTCCTGTGGAGGATTGCAGGATGCTATCCAAGGTCCTCCAGGGTGGTTCAATAGGCTATGATTCATTTTCAGCCAGGAAACCTGCAATCTAGTTATGTAACCGGTGAAGCTCAGATAGTCGTACCTCAACAAGCAGAACAGATACTGCCAAATATCAGCACGCTCAATAAATGATAGGGTTCGTGCCTCATGACAGCCAGCGGTGCATATTATAAAAATAAACTCTGGTAGGTCTAGAGCACGTGGAAGTAATGCATTCTAATATATGTGCATTTTTGCCCAGAGTGAAGATGGAGGGAAGATTGCGTCTTAATAGAGGCACACGAAACCCTGATTGGTCAGGATGTTTTGCTCACATCAAAAGTTTCGCTGGAAAGGCTGAAAGAGGAAGAGAATGGGAGGTCAGAGAGGCAGGGAATTGGATTTCTAATAAGGCAGGGACAGAGATTGGGATCTGAACAGGATGAGTCTCTGTAACAAGGCCAGGGCTTTCTTGAAAGACAGGGGAAAAATAGAGCAAGACACAAAAATGAGTGAGTGAGGGATGTAAACCGGCACAAACAGGTGGGCTGCTGAGAGAGGAGAGATGGGAAACCTTTGTGATGATGCTCTCTCACGCGGCTTGTCACTTTCCGCTCATTCTGTCAGTCTTTCCCTGGAGCAGAGATTCGTCATTATAGCTTATCTCGGAAATGAAAACCCCATTCATCTGAACCCTGTATAAAAGCCAAAAGATACAATTTCTCTAGTGGAACAGCAGTTTCTGTAGGCTTTGTTTATAGCAGATGTCAAATCATTTCATTTAACCTGTGGAGGATTTACGGTTTACGTCAGGAAATTTCGTAGGTTCAGCTTTGCCTCCGGGTTAAATGCACATTCCCACATGGAAACGTTACTTTTGTTTGCTAGAAAGAATGTCTTAGGAATGTTCTTGTTGCTGATCCAGAAACAGAAGAACATTTCTCATCATTTACTCACTGTCATGTCACTTTAAGGTCTTTCCCAACAAGAGAAAGTTTCAAACTTTGGTTTACCCTGCTAAACCTTTAAGTGATGACTAGACTGTTACACTGTGGGATTTGTGGCCTTTTGACCATGCAGAACCCCTATATCTGCCTAAATGTGTCTCTGATCCTTTTTATTTGTCTTTGTGTCATGCCACATTAGTCTACAGCACCATATTTTCTAAAGTGAAATGAATAAATTCCCTGAAGGTCAAAATAGGTGAGATTTACCTTTTTTTATTATATTTATTTATAAAAGGAAGCGTCTCAAGTTCAAGCTAGGTTTTCTAGGCTCTTTACATGTTTGTAAAGTTGGAAGATTTCACTTAAGGACTGATCTTTACACAAAAAAACAAGTATTAGTCATGAGAGGCAGAAGACATCAAGTGGCACTGAGTTGGAAACAAGAAAAATGCAATCAAAGACACTTTTGTGAATCTCCTTGGTGTGTTTTATATTAATACCATATGCTATATGGCTTCATCACTTTGTAATAGTCATCATTTACTCACCCTGCCATTCCAAAGATATAGTTTTAACTGTAGAAGATTCTTGGAAGAAGAAGTTAGTTTGGGGTTTTGTTTAGGCTTGTATTGAAGAACTTGTGCTTGTTTATACTTGAACTTGTTCTGAAATGACAAGACAAAAAGGTCAAAGTATGATCTCAAATCAAATCAATGCACATAAATAGCAATCTTTGTGTTCCACAGAAGAAATAATAAAGCCATACAAGTTTGGAATGACATGAGTAAGTGCAATAATTTACTTCGCTACTAAAACTACTTAAACAAGAATATGCCACCAGAGGAACCAACCACTGTATTTTTTAACACTATGTTAACGAAAACTGCTGATACCAGAAAATTAGGGGTTGCTGAGTCTCTATGAATGATTACAGCCAAAACTAAAGAAAAAAAAAGAAAAGTGTAGATATTCTTTAAAGGACACATTTTTGTTTAAAGATATTACATTCATTTGGGACTTACGCATCTTCTAAAGATTTAATTTCATATGAATCGCAAAAAAATGTGTCAAATTCAGGAAGTAGCAGTTTTTTTACTCTGGTACCTCATAAAAAGGATTCATTCAATTTATCAGAAGTGTCCTACAGATATTTATACTGTTACAAAACCCTTCAATTTTCACTGAATGTTTTTATTTTGAATATTTTCTATTTGTCAAAGGACCCTGTTTCTGAAAATACAGCTTTGCCGTCACAGGAAAAAAAAATACAATGTAAAAACAAATAATTATTTGTTAAACTGCAATATACTGACTCATTAAAATAACATAGAAGCCAGCAAAACAGATTCTAGCTTGGGATTTTACTTGCCATGTTCTTATGTAATCAGGACGGCAATTCTTGGGCCCCTTACAAAATTGTCATCACAGGCTCCCCTAAGCCCGCCTCGGCCCCTTATCAGCAGCTTTGTGTGTAATATTCATCAGATGGTTGGTGAGCGGCCCGTGGGCAGGCCGTCTGAGGCTGAGACAAGGTTAAGCAGACAGAAACACAAATTGGTACAAATTAGTTCTATAAACTTGTACAATCTGGGCTTAAGTGCCTTATTTCACAAATTACTTCTCTTTTGAACCAAACATTCCATATTTACGTCACAGGCCCCGAAGGGAACCACATACAACATTTATCATCACCTCAGTACCGAGACGAAATGACAAATAACCAAGCAATATCTCAAACCAAAAGACAGAGCATAGCAATACATCATACTTTTTATGCTACACCACATGGAACTGAAAATAAAAGCTGGTAAGGAAAGTCCCAATGGATCAGATTGCGTGCCGGGATTCCTACCTTTTGGTGACACCATTTGACGTGAAGTTAGCGATGAAAGTGTTGTATCTGACATCCATCTCTGCATTTTAATTGTATTTTTTCTTACCATTCGCGTTTTGTTGTAATGAGTTCACAAAGCTAAATCTACAGCCGATCCGCTATAGTTCGCTCAGAACGCTTTCAGCTCACTCTGCCGGTGTCATCTGTCTATTTTCATCATTCTGTGTCTTTCTCTCACTCTCAGGTAAACCAAATGTGAAAAGTTATAACTTTGTAGATACTTTTTTTGCCAGGTTCACACAAGCTAGACAGACATCCAGACACCACACCTCCATCTCTTCTCTGAACTAACTTTCTCTGTCTGTTCAAAAAACACACCAACGCTGTGCTTTGATGTTGCTCCCATGTAGAAAAAAAAGACTTAAGAATATGTTGGAAAAACAATACGATTTCTTGAGCTAACTAATGTCTCAATACGCATTACATTTTTCATACACTTTGGGGTCGGGGATTTTTTCCTTTTAAAATACTTTTATTTATTAAAGGAATAAAATGTTTGACCAAAGCAACTGATAAAACCCGTGATTAACTGCCAATGAATTGTGACAAATGCATAACTGACCAAGAACATCAAGTGTTGACTTGAATGCTTAATTTGGATAGACCTATGTTCTGCAATAATTATTTATTTATTCATTATTTGGATTTGGATGTGACTAAAAGTGGAGGTAAGGAGTTACTTTGCTATAGGAAGTGGAAATCCTGACTGTATTGTTGATTTACTGAAGTATCAGGCCATTTTGGCAAATATTGTGCTGCCTTTGGTGCAGAGGTTTGACGGTCATTGGACTTTCAAGACAATCATGCCAAATTATGCATCCAAATCCACTTAGAATTGGTTCAGTGATCATTATTGGACATTATTGAGAGGCCTAACTGAATTTGAAGAAAGCATTATGTAATGGCTTTCAATTCTTAAAAATTCGGCACACTCTTTTGTTTCAAATGCTTTAGTTGTTAATTTGCTTCCATATATTATTCTCTAGAAAATCTATGCATTCGCATAATCACTCAAATCAAAGCAGTTTAGTGATGCCTTGGTTAAACTATTTTACAAGAGAGTGAAAGGGGCCTATTAAATGCATGAAAAGAAAAACAATAAACATCTGTCCTGCTTTATGTAATGGCTGGTACATGGGTGATTCTGCTCAGGTGTCTAAAGGATCTGCCCAGTTTTGCTCTGTAAGAATACAAATTAGAGGGAACATTGACCATGGGTGTGTTAAACCGATTTAAATGCACCGAGTACTCAGCATCTGCTACCCCTAGGCAGAAGAACATAGATAACCTCGCGCTGGAGTGAAAATATCCTGACAGCTGTTATTACTACCATAACAACATACAGAAATGCACATACTTGACATTACACCTAAAACCCCTGACACAATACAAGTGCTTGTTGAGATCATGATTGGACACCATTGAAAGGAAGCCATAATCCAAAATGAAATGGAACTGTCCATACATTATGAAAGATAATAGCATACAGGCACTTTTGCAGGCAATTTTTTTTTTTCTTTTTTTTGAATTGTTAAATCCTTTGCTGTTGCTTATTTCACATTGCCTTGGAGATTTCAGTGTATTTACTCTCAATCCATCCGATATGTAGATCAGTTTGCTTCTTTATGGGAACAGTTTTGGAGAATTTAACATAATGTCATTTACTCACCAGTGAATCCGAATGGGTGCCGTTAGAATGACAGCTGATAACACATCACAACAATTCACAAGTAATCCACGTGGCTCCAGTTCATTGTCATGACTGAGGCTAACATTAAACTGTCCCTTATGGCCAAAATCCATAATCCAAAAGAAAATCAAAAATTCATTATCTCTTGTTACATAAAACATCCACTATCATATTAGTTTACAACGGTTTTGGACTGTTTTGGCTTGTAAACAATGCTCCGTCTTTGCATATTTTTCCTTCTGATTCATACAAGACAACTTTGTCACTGGAGAAAGTCATTTTCTGGACAGAGGATGTAGCCTATTTTAGCCAGAAGCACCAGCTTGACGTTAAAGTGCTGCAATAATGCTTTCATTTTCTACGTGTAGCTTATTTCTGTCTGTGTTAATTTATGAACTGGAGTTACTTGTTGATTATTGCAAGGTTTTGTTTTTTTTTTTCAGCTGAAATGACTCCCGGGCGGCACCCATTTGCTTGCAGAGGAACCACTGGTGAGCCAAAAAAAAAAAAAAAGGAAGACGCTTCCCAGAAAGACTCTTGCAAGTCATCAACATCTTGAATTGCCTTTTTTTTTTTATAAACTTTCTATTAACTTAACTATTTTGGGAGGGGTATTCTGACCACAATTATACAGCAGAACGGTGTGAGGATGACAAATGCACAAATGCCACTGTGGACCATCAGTTTTGACAGTGTTGTAAATAATAGCCAGACAGAAAACATTGGTGTCACGTCGCGAAGGAGATCGCAGGAGACGTGGAGTTCACTTATATACTTTTTAATAAAACAAATCCAAAAACTTACATAATAAACCTTTAGCACACCAAACATAATGGTTGACGGACAAACTAGAACTGAAAAGACAGGGGTTTTATACAAGGGAGACTAATCACAAGACAAGACACAGCTGGAGAAGCACAGGTGGATGGGAATCAACTCATAATGACATTAAACACAGGAAAGACCATATAAGGGCAAACAGGAACTAGAACGAGGGAGACTAGACACAATCTGACACAATGAAAACGAAACTAAACAAAGAATTCAAAAACACAGACTTTAAATGAAAACTAAACAGACAAGAAATGTTACAATTGGCAGTTCGGTTTTCATGAGATTAAACAAGGATTTCAAACTCAATTTCTTGCCAAAAAGGTATTAGCAGTATATGTTGCTCATATTTCAACGTCTAATTGTTGTTCATTGTTTTAGGGTATGAAAGGTACTTGCTTAGTCAACAGGAGTAACATGCCAGATATTGATTTGTTTTCTTGTTTCAAAAGGCAAATGGCTGTTAGCCTACACAAATTATTTAAATAGGCACAATCTGTTTCGGAAAAAAGGCTAATTAAAAATTCCTAGAAGTTGCATTGAGAACAGCATAAATTAGGCTACTTTAAATAATAAACTACTTGAAATAATGAATTCACAGGAACAAAAACACTGCAGCATTGCATTTTAACCATTATCCCTTCCCATGCAGAAGTAGAGGTGTGTGCAGCAAGTGAATTATTAGGAGTGTTTTGTACAACATTAATTACTTCTTTCCCCACTAGGCTTTTTTCTCCTTCACTTAGTGGCATCACATGGGCGCACCCCCTCACAGCCCTCATTGAAATGCTTGTGATGACATGGCCCTATTGTAACCATCTCTTTAACACTGAAGATGTCTGATCCATGTGACCTCCAGGACTCATAATTTCCTGTCATTTGAAAGAAGTTTAATCTGCTGCAAATGTTCAATAAGAGACCATTTTAATGCAATCTTTGCACGTTCTTCTGTTTTTTTTTTTTTTAGTACATACACACATATGCACACACATATACAATATCTTGTGAAAGTATTCAGACCCCTTCTATTATTATTATTTTTTTTTTTACATTTTGTTATTGTTGCAGCCTTACGTCATACGTTTTTTCCCCACATTAATCTACACTTTATACAATATAATTTTTATAATGTTATGAAAGCGAATAACAGGTTTACCCTTATCTGGGACAGCTGAAATTCAGCTCAGGGGCATTGTTTGTAAAAGTTACCACACTTTGAGTGAAGTTAACTTGGGACAAATCCACTAAAATGGGTATGATTTGAGAAGGCACGCATCTTAATAAAAGGTCTAACAACTGAAAATCAATAATGGAACAAAAACCAAGACTCAAGCTCTGGGGTGTAAAAAATAAAAATAAATAAATAAAAATCCTATAGAGCTCAGAGACAGGATTACGTCAAACCACACTTACGTCAAACCATTCTGCTGCATTGAAGGTTCACAGAAGCATGTATCCTCCATTATCCATAATGTAAGACGTTCAGAACAACCAGGACTCTTCTGAGCAATTGATTGAGAAGGACTTTGGTTACCGTGGTGACCAAGAACCTGATGGTCACTCTTGGGCTCCATGATCATATGTGGAGATTAAAGAAACATCACTGCACTACTGATGCTTTACGGCGGTGTGGCAAGACACATGAAAGCACACTTGGAACTTACAAAAAAGCACCTAAAGGACCCTCAGACTCTCTGGTCTGATGAACCTCAATTCTAAGCATCATGTTTGAAAGAAACCAGCTCTGCTCATCACCTGCAAAGTAGCATCTCAAACGTAAAGTGTGCTGGTAGTAGCCTCATACTGAGGCTGTATTTCAGCAGCAGGGACTACGGGCTTGAACAAAAGCTTAGTGCACCACAATATAGAAATAGCCTTAATGAAAAATCAGCCCAGAGCATTCAGAGACTGGGCAGAAGGTTTACCTTCCGACAGGACAACGACCCTAAACACACAACAAGTGTGGCTTATAGACAACTCTGTGAATGTCCTGCAGCCCAGTCAGAGCCTGGGTTTGAGCTCAATCAAATACTTTGGTGAAAACCCACCCGTTTCGGATGTTATCACTCAATTGAATGGGCCGTTATCAGTCGTTATCAGCTGATTCATATGCCTGCTGCACCTACTGGTACGCTTAGAAGGCTGTTATCATCCATAGGACTACTGGGCATGCGCACATCAATCGAACATTTTTTTTTCCTAACACTGTACGACAATAATACTGTTTTTCTATCATGGTAAAGGGTAGGTGTTAGGGTTGGGGTAGGTGTAGACGTTAAATAAACACAATCTAATCGCTAGAATAATTCATTTCATTTCAAGTTTTACCAGTAGGTGCAGCAGGCCTGATATCAGCCCATTCAAATCGTGTGATAACATCAAAATCGGCTCGAGTTTAAGGGGTGAGCAGAAGAATGGCAGATAATTACGATATTGAATTAAATGAGATTTAATTCCACTGTTGTCACCTATAATAAAAACTAGAACATTCCGCATTTTATGCAGCTTTTTTTATATAAGACCTAAGCCTGATCAAATTTGTGGATTTGGAATAGTTTTCAGTGTTCAATGGTGGTTGCAGTTTTTTACATTAATAAGTAATAAGACAAATATCGAAAAGCCATATTCATGACACTCTTTCATCTTTTCATATCGAAACAGAAATATCTCCTCATCATTTCTGTCTAGCCTTTGATTGTTATTTAGGATGAAGAACATCTGCCTCCGGTGTCTGAGTGAATCATAGAAATAAAAATGTCAACTTCTCAAGAAAGTCAATATCAATTGCTTCTGCCAAGCTCCTGTCTGCAGAATTACAGTTTATAGCCTTGGGCTCGTCTGATCATGGCTGACCAGAAGCTGCACAGTTCACACTAGTCTTATGTCCACATCCCTGTTACTCTGTTTAATCATATTGCTAAAATATCACAAAACAAAGTGTAAATAAGTGTAAATATTAGCTTGAAGTTGAGAGTTGGAAGAATTTACCTTTGGACTTTGAGTGGGATTCCTCTTCATGGCTATTCTGGCATGACCTGAATGAGGTGGAATACTCAAGTATTTGCGTTTGCCGCTGAGTCACGCATACTTGTCATTGCGGCTCCAGACATTCAAGGAGGCCGGACAGATCGTACTATGTGCATCTTGTGTCTCTCTGTGAAACGGAGTGAAAATGTGAGGGTGACACATTTTTCAGTAATCCTCAAAGGACTCCTACACTAGTCGCAGTTTTTGGGTTTGAAGTCAGTAAGCTGTTAAATTGAGATAAATGCTTCTGAACGACCGTAACCAAGTTTATATCATCTCAGACTCGAGTCTCCCAACTATTGTACTTTTTAAAAACCAGGATTAAGGTCAGAGAAGAAGCTTCTTTTTCCTTTTTAAACATATCCAGAGGAATGTGAAAAAGACCATCTTTCTGTCAACTCTGACCTACTGGAGAATTCTGGTTATATCAGGTTGTTTATATAATTATTATTATATTATTAAGAAGAAAAGTGAAGTGACTTGTGGCCAGGTATGGTGACCCATAATTGGAGTTTGTGCAAAGTGCACAGACAGCAGTGAACACACACACACACACACACACCCGGAGCAGTGGGCAGCGGTTAGGGGGTCGGGGCCTTGCATAAGGGTCTCACCTCAGTCGTGGTATTGAAGGTGGAGAGAGCGCTGGTTATTCACTCCCCCTACCTACAATCCCTGCCGGACCTGACTCAACAAACTTTGGGTTACAAGCCCAACTCCCTGTCCATTAGACCACAACTGCCCCCTTTTCACAAAACAGATACGTTTTTACATACAGGACAATCTACATTACTGTTCAAACGCTCAGTAAGATTGTTTTTAATATAAAAAAAGGATGATTCATTTGACTAAAAACTACTGTAAAAAAAAAAACTGTATTCTGAAATGTCATTATTTTTTAATTAAAGGTGCCATAGAATGGAAAACTGAATTGACCTTGGCATGGTTGAA
>JAUMHQ010000044.1:5746728-5757557 GCA_032361165.1 Enteromius paludinosus | reverse complement strand
CTGAGGAATCTGGTCTTTGTGGAGGTAGCGTGGAGAGAATGTGTCTTCGGTCGTGCGATCCCGAAGAATGCGTAAAAAGGCGGTGTGTGGAAGGAAAGAGGACGGACTATTTATATTGGGTAGAAGGGATTTGATTGGGCAGGTGTAATGAGGAGATTGATTGGGTGATGAGGTACCAGCTGTGATTAATCGACCGCGCTCCTACTCGAAATTAGTTTATTTGCAAAAACTTCACGTGTTTTTACGCTTTGACTTAACCTAAAACAGCATATCCTTGTGATGGACTATTTTGATAATGTCTTTCATACTTTTCTGGACCTTCAGGACAGTGTTCATTATGTGGAAGTCAAGTCACAAGCCTCCCGGTTTTCATCCCAAATGTGTTCAATTCCTTGTATGTTATGCATACCTTGCCAATATACGCTGAACTGAAATTGTCTTCTGAAGACAAACACAGCTTTTACAGATTTTGAACGACATGGGGCAGGTGATTAATGACAAAATTTTTATTTTGGGTGGGAGCCCAAAACCCTTTAAAATGAAGTGTAACCATACATGTTGTTCACTCTTAATACCTTTACTAATGATAATAAACTTAATTAACACTTAACATGTTCTATCCATCAAGTGCCACCTTGAGAAAATAATCAACAATGAACAACATTGTATTTGTTATTATTATGTACATATAAATTCAATGGGTTACCACATGGCTATTTTTATTTTCCAAAACATTCATTTTTAATATTAAGTAAGGGTGAACTACATTGTGATAATCTGCAGATACCATGAAAATTTTAGCCATACCACCCTCCCTTAATATTTTTTACCCCTCCGTTCGGGTTGTGACAAAAGCTGTCAGGTGAGAAATAAAACACTGGTGGAAAAGCTGTTTAAATGTAAAAGAAGTGTTTTAAAAGTAAGTATACTCTAGTTTTGAGAGCACGTTTGATTTATCGCTCTCGTTCTCTGAACACAAACGCTTCCAGAAATAAACTTCAGAAATTGTATACGCATTCAGTATTCACATCATGCACAGTGAGGAAACTCTTTTTCAGGAAACAAAAAACCTATTAAAACACATCATTATCTTTGACATTTTTCCTCAACTTTTTTTTTTTGCTCATGGATATACCTTCACGTTTCTTTTTCTTTCCGCCAAGTGCCGAAAATTTGTATTCTCTACAGTGGGTGTGCTTTTCTATTTTAAAGCCTTTGCCTTTTTAGTCATAAAAATATTCCCCCTCGAGACATTCATAATTTGTCATCTTTTCTTTTAAACACGTACAGCACACTGTCCTCACTGAGCCCCGTGATTTCTGAGTTTTCTACAGCAACTCCTGTGCAGCATACATAATGGACGCCATGAACCGTGACTCAACCCGACTAGTAAATAAGCACCCTGCAAAAGGATATTGCCGTGCTGATAATGATCACAATAAATCAATATCAACACACCTCACATCAACAAGGGTACGAATTTCACGGAAATTACATTTGTATTCAACACACCGAATTATCTTTTGTAGTACAAACAATTCCCCTTGAGTAGAGGCAAAGGTTGCAAAATTCCAGGAATTTTCAAGACAGGAAACTTTCCATGGGAATTAATGGGAATAAACTGGAAATGATCAAAATTGCAGGAACTAGGGATTTAAATGTAGCTGAGAAAAAACTCTTGCAGCACAATTTCGGTTAAAACAACTAGATTTAATGCAATTTTAGTTTGATTTCTAGACTAAAAATTGCTCAATCGCAAGCACACATACACTGCAGGGTTATTAAGGCCACGCCCCCTACATGCACTCTATTTCATGCACAGGCCATTTCTTAAATCCTGCATACAAAACATCCATCTTGGTAAATATTCATGTAAATTACATGAAAAAAATACAAACATTATTATATGCTGGACAACTAAATTAGGCAAAAAACCCTTGTAAAATTGCACAACTGACTTCTTCAGGAATCATTATAATATGCCTATTTTTTTTAACAATGATGAAACTAAATGTTTATTTTTATTATGTTTGTATACGATACACTTTTATAAATTTTCCCTAATTTTAAATTAATTCCCATAAATTATTGGAAATTCCCATAAATTCCTGGTAGTTTTCAAATTTCGAATATTTCCATGGAAAGTTTCCTATAAATGTTCCGCCCCTTTGCAACCCTAGTTGCTGCCCATTGTTACTGTTTTCGTATGCTGTATTTTGCGCATAACCAAAAGAGAGTTGTTCACACATAAAAATGAATTACATACTGTTCTGGCAGAGCCTGCAACACAATCATTCGATGCTGTTTGCTATTCTGATCATCTCTGAAGCTCTTTCAGCACAAACTCTGAATTTAATGGAGCAGATAGAAACTCTGACTGGATGAGGGATGACAGTAAAACAACCTGCGAAAATGGTAGCAATTTTGATCATTTTGAGGCAACGCATCAGCCGCAACACAGACGGGTAGTTATTGTATAGGTAGCGTGTAACATATATTGTAAAAAGTCAGATACAAAAGTCTAAAAGCACATTTAATTAAAAATCTGGAAATACTATACATACGAGTTTAGTGTAATGGTAGATTTTATTTTTCCTTTCCCATTCTTGTTTTCAATTTCTTACACTGATCTGAAATTCAAGAGGTGTAACAAATATTCTTAAGGGAGGATGAAAGAATCATGTCTGATTAACACACACCCACATACACACACAAACACACACACACACCTTTGAAGCAAAGAGACGAGATAAATCCAATTATTGTTCACCCTGACACAGCGGCTCCAAACCTTTAGATTTCAGTACGAATTCCGAGAGATTGGGTGAGACAGACAGATGGAGAAGAAGAAAAGAAAGAGTGAAAACAGTGTCTCTCAGGATACACCGCACTGTCACAATGCCTTATTGCAACATATTGGGGCAGGTGGGTTTGTCATAAAGTGTTGTCATTCAACAGGGCACCTTTCACAATGGCCTTTGTCAGTAACTCCAAAGCGTGTTACACACAGACACGATGTATCTGAGGGAGAATATTCACAGACTTGCGAAATTGAATGCGTTTTTGATTTGAGAGCAGGGAATTCTTTTTTGTACTGATATGTAATGACAGTTATCAGGGATATAGAGAGCTATCAGAGCTATTTTTTTATTTAAAAAGGACAAAAAAAAAATGTAACAAACATTTAAGAGAGCGTTTAAATAGAGGTCCCAACCGGTATCATTAAAATAGAGGATGTTTTATAGAGGATGATATGATTTGCCTTACCCTGAAGAGAAGTTTTGCGAAAGGTTTCTTGGCCAGCTGGGCCAGGCTAGACAGATTATTATACAGGGCTGTATCCACCATGCCTGGGTCCACTGCGTTAACTGTTACAGGGTCACCTCTGACCCACAACTGGTCCTGTAGGTAGTAGGAGAACAGCAGCAGGGCCAGTTTACTCTGGGCGTATGCACCATGAGCGCTATAACACATCCTGGGCAAGAGAGAATAAGAAAAAAGAGACACTGAGTGTGGTTAAACAGCTATTTTGGGGGCAATGATCATTAATGTGTTGTTTACTGTAATTTGCATTTATAAACACATTATGACAAGAATGTCTTGCATGTGTGTGTGTGTGAGAATCATCAGACTTGAAGCAAATTGTTTTATAAGATTTTGAATTAGCTTTTGTTGTTATATATTTCTACATTTCTTTATAGCTTTAATATTTTTCTATATAGCTTTACCGTTTCAAGTTTTTCGTGCAATATTTGTTATTTCAGGTTCATTGCAGCTAGAATATTTTAACATATATTGTACATTTAATTTTAATAACTGCAGTTTTAGGTAATCTTAAACAGAATTTGCAACTCATTTTATGATGCATTTCTGAATAAAACTGATTATTCAATAAGAAAACATACAAACATACAAACAAAAAACCCAACAGGATGAAACTAGATTTTATGCACCAGGAATTGACTGGATCATTAAAAATTAGCTTTTCACAAAGATAGCTGGAAAATGAGAAGGCTTGGTGATGTCAGAATTACATAATATGGTAATAATAATAATACATTTTATTTGTAAAGCACTTTACATTTTTACAATATTTTGTACAAGACCATTTTGTTATGAAAGATTCAGCAGGCATTTTTTATATACTGTAATAACACCTGTCATGATTAGAGGTCTTTTACTTACCCTGAGATTATATGTTGAATACCAAAGCAACAATAATGCCTGACATAATACCCAGTCATTTATACATGCATATTAATGAAAAAAAAAACATTTCTATTCTAATTAGTATCTTTGTTCTTCCTTTTTATAACCATTTACTCGAATTAGTTGTTTAGTAGAGTTTATTAGTTAGTTGGCAGTCAATGGACACTCAAAAGACTCCCGGGTTTCATCCAAAATATCTTAAATTGTGTTACTAAGACAAACTATTTTCGTTTTGGGGTGGAATAACCCTTTAATTGTACGATTCTGAAATGTTCGATTTAAACATGGAAATTTTAATTTAATTTATTAAAGTTGTATATTAATATTCAACTTATAAAATAATCAGTTACACCTTATTTTAAGGTGTCCTTGTTACAGTGTAATTATACATTTAAAGTACTGAGTAACATTAATTAACTACATGCACTTACAATATGATTAGGGTCTGGCTTATATATGTGTATATATATATATATATATATATGTGTGTGTGTGTGTGTGTGTGTTAAATTGTAGCCTATTAGTTTTAGCTGTGGTATTGGACTTGTCATTGAGAATCATGATATTTCACGAGCAGACAATGCTATGTGCTTTATGAAGCTCTGACTGTAAGATAGGGCATCTCTCAGGCATCTAGAGGAGACTGTGACCCATACATTAACAAACCAAAAATCTTGCATTTCTGTGCAAGTTTCGAAGTCCTAGAATGCCCTAGAATGAAGAATCCATGTCTAATCTTTCAGCTGACTCATTTATCCGTTATTTATACCAGCAGATGTCTTTGCGCCCACCCCTGCCTCTCTCTCTCTCTTACCTTGAAGGACATATTTATTAGGAATCTTCCGTGCCAACCCACAGCATGAACCCCCCCACACATTTAACATACAGCGTGACAAGAAGTCATCGCCAGTTGGAGACAGGCACCTTGTTTTCTGTATTAGATTTGATGTTTGTCAGTATTTATTGTAACACTCATAACCACCCCTTTCTGCCTCCCAGGAGGCTTTGCTGCATTCAGTCAATCAATAGATACACGGTGCTCTGAATCACGCTGCATGTTATAGCGACAGTGTCCTTGAGCCGTTTAGTCTCTGCAGTACATGACTGCAGTAACGGATGAGGACTCTCAAGACTGAAAAGCAAGACCTGAGGAAAAATAGAAGAGCTGCACTATTTTGAGGAATAAAACAGATCCAAACAGGATGGACAGATCTGCACTCCCAGAAGACCTGTGTTTAATATGAGACAGGGACACGTTTTTAATAATATTAGGGGTGCACCAATATTAAAATTCTGGCCAATACAGATAAGAATATATTATTTTCATTATGACGCCTGATAAATGGCTAATATTCAAATCCAATACTTTTTTTTGGGTCAAAATGAAGTAAAATAAAAAAACTAAAGTTATTCATTTTAAATGCTGCAATGGATTTCCGGCATCACTGTTATAATATATGAATAGATATTCATTTGGAGAGCTACTAAAATTTAGGAACATTTAACAGTGTTTAACAACAGGAAATATAAGTGGTTTTAAAATATAAAAAAAATAAAAAAAATAAAAATTATATATGTATATAATAAATTGAGTGCCCCATTTCTCCCATTTGCCCTTTTTTCCATTCTCAAAATTATTTAGTTTAAATGCTGAATAATAATAACAACATTTCATTTGTCTTAGTATCCTTCCCATTATGTTCACACCTTAATTTGGGGACCACTATAAACAAACGATTAATTATGACTTCTCTGTAATCTCCTAATTAATAGTTAGTGGGGTAGTTTTTAAGCATGGGGTAGGAGTAAGGAAACTAAAATATGTTCATACAGAATAACGCATTTATATGTGCTTTATAAGTATTAATAAACAGTAATATGCATGCTATTAATTAACTAGTTAATAGTAAGAATTGGTTCCTAAACTGAAGTGCTACCCTTATTATAATAATATTGTTATTATATTATAGCAGTTAAAATTATGAATTTATGACTAAATTAATATCCACACTTTATTCATTCTGATACTCAAGGTCATTATTATACATATGGTCATTTTTACATTCACTCATCCGAGTCTCAGAATGTGGGGAGTCAATATAATCTACTCTTATGCCAACTGAACCATACAGATATTTGATTACAAAACTATCCATGGGCGTCAGAACCTCTGTATGTGGGTGGGACAAGACCCATCCACTTTTTAAGACCAATGATATTGGATCCACTCACTTTTACCATCTCTAATTCAGCACATATATCTGTTCACTTTTCAGAGCGCCCTCAGTCACAACCATTGCACTTGAATAATGCCCTAATAAATGAAACGCCATTCCACATTTAATCTACAGCCTTGACCTCCATGCTGCTGCTTTTAAAGTCCATATAAACCAAACTCTATTTCATGTTTTCACTACCCGCACCTGCTGCACTCCAATGATTCAGCAAGGTAAACAATAACTAGTTACAGTACATCATTTTATTTATTTTTAATTTTTTTCTTTCTTATATTTCTTTTGTTGCTGTTACAGTTGATGTGGTAACTGTTTTAGGTTTTAAAAGCAAATGTTGAAAGTGCCCCTATTATGCCATTTTAAAGGTTGCATTTTAAAGGTACTTTATAATTGGTCTACCGCTACACTAAAACACTAAAAACGAAACGCCCATTGCAATAACTGAACGACACAGGATACAGCGTCTTCTTGACATCATGTAATCCATGTGGAAATTGTACTGTTTGTTCGCGATGTAGAACATGGACGGACATTATGCAAATATGTTACTTAGTGACGTGGGTCCGTAACAGAAAAAGATTTTAATTGCTGATTGGATTGCTGAATGTGAGTTGACTTTTTTGATAGACAAAAACTTCCTTTATCGTGCACTATCGGCATCACGGCTTTGTAGATAGTTTATGTTCACATACAGCTACATGACTCACTGCATGAAATACCTATTTGGAAAGGCATAATAGAGGCACTTTAATTAAAAGGCACTGAAATACAGGATTTTTTTTTGCAAAAAAGTAAAGAAATTGCTACTTTTTATATTTTATATACTTTTATATGGCTACTTCTGAATTTTTATGCAGAATTTGTGCACATTAAGGCTGCTTCTGGATATGAATAAATTAAATAAACAAATAACAAAATCTAGTCAGTAACACTTTAGTTTAGGGTCTCTTTAACTAGTTGCTTATAAGCATGCATATTTCTATAATATTAGGCATTTATTAGTATTAATTAAGCACATATATACATACTGCCTTATTCTACATCCCTAATCCCTATTCTAAAGTGTTACCAACAATTAATCATTAATCAATTAATCATTGGATCTGTGATAGTAATGTCACACCAGACAAGTGTGAGCTGTTTTTATTTCATGGTCACTTCTTGTCTGTTATTACAGATCGTTTGATATCAAATATTTGTGTTATATATATATATATGTATATATATATATATATATATACAGCTGTGGTCAAGAACATAATGTCATGGCTCTCTTGAGTTTTCCCGTTATTTCTATCAACTCTGATTTTTCTTTGATAGAGTGATTGGAACAGATACTTTGTCACAAGCAACATGAATTAGCAATTTTGGTGACTTAGAAAGTTGTGTCAGTGAAATGTGCTTCATAGCATGGCCTCTTAACTTCCTGTGAGTGATTATGAGTGACAACAACTGGTGACTTCGAGGCCAGTTAAATAGGGTTCATTGGATACAAACGCCCACAAATGCGACATTGGGAAAGTCAAAGGAGCTCAGCATGGATCTGAAAAAGCAAATTATTGACTTGAAAAAGTCACTTGGGGCCATTTCAAAGCAGCTGCAGGTCCCAAGAGCAACAGTGCAAACAATTGTTTGTAAGTATAACGTTCATGGCACTGTTTTGTCACTGCTGCGATCAGGAAGAAAACGCAAGCTATCGCCTGCTGCTGAGAGAAAATTGGTCAGGAGGGTGAAGAGTCAACTGGGGACCACCAAAAAGCATATCTGCCAAGAATTAGAAGACGCTGGAGCACAGGTGTCATTGTCCACAGTCAAACGTGTTTTGCATCTCCAATGACTGAGAGGCTGTTGTGCCAGAAGGAAGCCCTTGCTCCAAAAGCGGCACCATAAGGCGCGACTGAAGTTTGCTGCTGATCACATAGACAAAGAAAAGACCTTCTGGAGGATAGTTCTGTTGTCTGACAAAACAAAAATCTAGCTTTTTGGCCACAATGCCCAGCAATATGTTTGGAGGAGAAAAGGTGAGGCCTTTAACCCCAAGAACACCATGCCTACCATCAAGCATGGTAGTGGTAGTATTATGCTGTGTGGCTGTTTTGCTGCCAGTGGAACTGGTGCTTTAAAGAGAGTAAATGGGATAATGAAGGAGGAGGATTAGCTTCAAATTCTTCAACATAACCTAAAATCATCAGCCCGAAGGCTGGGTCTTGGGTGCAGTTGGGTGTTCCAACAGGACAATGAGCCTAAACACACATCAAAAATGGTACTGGACAATGCTGAAGAAACAAGCCCATGTCAGAAAGCCATCAAATTTAACTGAACTGCACCAATATATATATATGCATACATCACAGAATCACAGCAGCATCTATCTGTGAAGGATGTAGGCTATCAAACATACACAACTGTTAGCCAATCACAGCAGTGAACATTTACTTCCGTGTCTACATTCCTCCATGCCTATTCAAACAGAGTGTTCTGATGAGTGTGGTCAAAACAGGACAGATAGCCTATTGCTTCTAAATTATGTTTTTTGATGTAAATATCTTGATTGATTATAAATGGAACTCAGAGAAGAGAACAAAATACAAACAAAGGCAGTGCACAACCTCTTAATAAAGAGCATACATTTTGTTTGGACTGAATTCAAAATTCTGACAGCGAACACAGACAACACAAAATCGTATATCTTTTGTGTGTAACACTATACATTCAGCTGTGGCCTTGGGAACAATTAAACATATATTTTACTTTAAATATAAGTAGGAAAATGCTAATCTTTGTCTTTAAGATTCAGCTTGTTCTTTCCATTCACAAAAAAAGGCTTGAGGCAAGAAAACAATCCTCAAACTCAAAAAGAGGCTTCTAACCTTCCCTGCAAGTCATCCAGAGTTATTCTTCCTCCATAGTGGGTAGCTGAAGACATAATGACTATTCGGGAACATTTCCCAGGTTTGCCTGACTTCTTCAGCACATCCAGCAACAGGTTGGTCAACAGGAAATGGCCCAGGTAGTTTAGCCCAAAGTGTAGCTCAAATCCATCCTCTGTTCTCCTCTCCGGAACAAGCATAACACCAGCTGCAGACATAAAGGAACATCATTGCTGCTATATTATGAACAGACAGAATACGCAGGCCACCGGGAAGAATCCTACTAAGATTGATCAAGTATTCACACCTCGTAAATGGCTCATGAGTCACTTCTGAGTCACTCTTTCCTTTGGTTTGAAAAGCGATGAGCTTCACATCCATTCTGCATCCAGCTTTCTGAATACTGTGGATTAGTTATTGCTGGTTAATTGATTTGTGTCTTTTTAAATGGCTTTTAGCGCACAGCACACAGAAGGATATCAGAGATGTCTTCACATGAAACTGAACTAGCGAATAACCATTTTCTAAACTAATGTTCTTAATGTGTCTCTTTCTGCCTAATTCATGGTCTCGCTGAGATGATGTAATGTTTGCGATGAAAAGATGTGAAGAACATCATGAGTCACGTTCAGACATAAAAATAAATATCTCTCTTCAGAAATGCATTTCTGTCTTTAAAAGGAGCGCCACAAGATAATTAAAGCTGGTGGATCCCAATATTAAATGGATGTAATCTAGTTTAAAACCCTGACCGAGACTGAACACCAGCATTCACGTGGAAATAAGCTTGTGCTCTTGAAAACATGTTTCATCATTATTTTGCTCTTAACAGAATTACAGCTCAGTTTGCAGGAGAAAACAGTAATCAGGATTATAAAAATGTCCTCAGCATATTAAATCAACATGAAACAATATGTTTTCTTTAATTAAACTCATGCTGGAAAGTAGGGCCGGGCAATATGCCAAAAATATTATCATGATATTGTTTCCACATCATACATACTCATATTTATCACACTATTCATTTACCATTAACCATGGAGAAGGAAATGCTTTCCAAATGTTTGGTAGCCCCCCCTAAAAAAATGAACGTAAACATAAATGTTTTTTTCACAATTAAACTCCAATATATCTTTTAATTTAGATTCTGAAACCCAGTTTGTGTTTTCCAATTGATTTTTTGCATTCTAGATTCTGTGTTTTATTATTTAATGCATTTTTTTAAAATCAAAAATGGTTTTGAATGCAGTTAATTGATAATTTATTAAATCTTTAAAAATATGATCAAATTAAAATATAACAATTAATTTACAACAAATCACAAAGTCAGTTCTGCAGAAATATAAATTAAAATGAGTGGTAACACTTTTCAGAATAGGTGGTCAGAATAATGCATTAGTTAAGCATTAATTAATGGTTAATTTGTTCACAATTGTCACGCCCAGCTGGAGCTGCCAGCTAAAGACTGTGGTTGGCCCTCCAGCTTTCTATGAACTCTGTGTTTTTGTGTCTGTTT
>JAUMHQ010000044.1:5733695-5746628 GCA_032361165.1 Enteromius paludinosus | reverse complement strand
CCTCCACTGATTCTGTCTGCCGGCGTTGGATTTTTGCATGTCCGGACCCTGAGCCTGAATAAACCTTTTGCATATGAACTTGTACGCTTCACGTCTTGTTTCATGACACAATTAAGCAGTAGTTGAGCAAAAACACACTACTAATTAATGATTAAAATGTTAAGTTGGTCATTAATTACTAGTGTGTTTTTGCTCAACTAATGCATAATTGTGAACAAATGAACCATTAATTAATGCTTAACTAATGCATTATTCCGACCCCCTATTCTGAAGTGTTACCAAATGAGTGAAATAAAAAAAAAAAACCTTTGCACGATATTCCATAAAAATAATACGTTTACAGAATGTTATTAAACAGCTCTCTGGTATACTTGATTCTGATTGGTCAGCCACTGACTTTAAAGTATTAGCAGCGTCGAAAGTCAATGGCGTCGCTTCCTCACAGAATTAACTGTATGTCAGCGGGGATCTTTGTCATTCAAAAGAAGTGGAAAAAAGGATATATAAGATTTAATACATTTACAAAATCTGAATGAAGCAGCACTTGCTTATCATTTTGAATATCAATTATGTCGATATCTTTTTTTCATTTTAAGTGGCTCATGTTTTTTGGAAAATAGCTGCAAATTGGAATGCTTGGATAAGATAACATTACTTTAGAACAGTCTGTGCCGTCCTAGCTTGCTCATTTTCATCGCTTTTACTTTAATTCTCGACTTATTCACAAAACTGAACAACCAAACAGAGTTCCCGTTCTCACAAATGGTCCCAATGCTCCTTCAACATGTTTAACTGGGCAAATATGCCATCAACATGAGCCGGACGAGAGCCGATGTGTGCAAAACTTGTCTAATGGACACTAGACAGTTGTCCAACATTGGTCAACAGTCACTTGGTGTCTCCCAGTCTTTATTACCAAATAACTGCTGCTATTAACAATGGCGAATAACATTCACTTATTCTGATATTCGAGGCTCTCTCAAATCCCTCCACCACACTCTCTCTATAGTGATACGACTGTACATCATGCCTTAAATGCCAGTTTTGTCTGACCTTTGTCTAAGGCTGTACACTATGTCTAAAGGTAATATATTTCTGTCATAATTTCATCAAGTTAAACCCCACTCTTTTAGCAGGTTTTCAAAGATCTTTAACTTTTGATTAACATTGGATGGCAGTTTTTCCAGAGCAAAAATGTCCAGAGCTTATAATCTTCAGCTAAATAAATTTGACCACAAACCCAATATGTTATTGTTTATGGTCCAACCCTACTGGAAAGTTGAACCTAATGCATCCTAATGTTATTGATCCATGATTGAAGGACCTCTGAAGAGACAATCAATGACCCCTGACTCTCCCTCAGACACATGCAGTGCCCTGTCCAGGCAGGGCACCAGAGGGGTCAACAGTTGACCTTTTTGCATCATTAGACCATCAATGGGGAGGCGCAAATGCATTTGCCCATCAACCGGCATCGAAGGGGAAGGGTGTGCGCCACAGAGAACAAACGTGAAAAGGGGAGCGTGAATTATTAATTCTCTCTGTTAGGGAGAGGACAGTGTGTGACTGCTCCTGTCATTTTGAGACATTCCCTGGGGCACGCTTCTAAATAAAAGTCACTCAGTTAAAACAAACAACCCCTGAAGCCCTCAGGACACAGACCAGACATGTCCAACAGAGCGAGCTTAAGAGGACGCAAGAGATTTCAAGTTGACAGAAAAGATGTACAGCTCTTAAAAACAACAAATAGCTAACACTTAACAGTAAGGTTTCATTTGTTAACGTGAATATATTAAGTATCACGAACTAACAACAACCAGCAATTTTGAGGCATTTATTAATCTAGGTTGAATGTGAAATAAACACTATTATTCATTGCGATTTCATATTTGTTCATTGTACATATTCATAATGTCAAATGTTAAAATGTCTATAGATAAAGTATTAATAAGTAACCTAAAATAATAAATGCTGTAACAAGCACTGCATTTGCAGTATTGAGTTATTGATTAAAACAGTAATGCTCTAAATAAATAACTTAACTGCTTTGGACTAAATTATACTTTTTTTTTTTTTTTTTAAATAGAGAAACTAGAGAAATTAAGGAATTTACATACCATTATTGACGAGGATGTGAAGTGGCAAACCTTTGGCTTTATATCTCTGGACAAAGTGTTGCACAGATGTCAAAGAGGCCAAATCCAGGTACATGAATTCCACTGAAAGCAAAGAGATTACAATATCAGTACTAAATAGCGTAAGAACACATGCTGAAAATGTATGTAGGCAATTCAAATGCAGGCCTTACATTCAAATCTGACTTGCACTTCCGAATCCTGTTTGCTATTAATGCAAATCAGGACCTAAATTGGACTTAAAAAAGCATTCTCAATTCAATTCCGAATGGCACACAACCCTGGTAAGCACACATAATGAATTTCTCAAGGACTACGCAAGCATGTGCATGACCGTAATACCGAATCATCCAATAAAATGAGGCCTTTGCGAAAGGTCTTCCTATGACCAGATGAACAAGCCTTTTCAGGATTCAAATCGGTTCACGCACTTGCCTTATCACAGCAATACGAATCAATGTAGCAACAGAATTGCTCTGATACTGAGTGCACAGTATATTTTCATATGTAGCTCATAACAGTCAAAGAATTTGCCCTACTCTAATAAAACAAGTAAACTCAGCATGTCAGCTTGTTTTACAGGGCTTGGTTTTAAACAGTAGTTGCAGGGTAAATGTCTGTTGACTCATCCAGCGTTCTCATGCTAGTTCATTTAATAACCTTATTCTGTTGGTCTGTACATCAAAGCACATATCCAATTAGTCTCATTTCAAAGCATGCAAATTATTCCACTCTCTAACGCTCACGTAAAGTCAAAAGGACATTTCCTCCATCCTCCCAAACGACCCATCAGCGTTTCAATTTTCAATTCGTTCTAGATAAACAAAATCGGCCTTAAAAATCTGCTCTAATATAGAAAACTACCAACAAAAAAATTATGTTTAGCAGGTAGTGTAGCTTAATTTGAAGGTAATTGTTAAGCCTTGGCTTTTTACAATTGATTTTTAGAGTTAACAAGCTTGAACAGTGTTAAATCGTGTATGTGACACTAAGAATCATTCAGATTTATTTTGAACGAACAGAAACTATACGGATTTGACTTGGTCTTTAAAAAGTAATCTGAATAATATGATGTGTTTGTATATCTCTATTTAACGGGGGGCAAAATCCCAATCGTGGAAACAGAAGCTGGAGTTTTGCCCACTCCTCCTTCATGTTCTTGTTCTCCATCAACATTAATTAGGCTTATCATTCATTCAGTCTGACGGGACTAACCTTTGAGCTAATAACGGCTCCCAAGTGAGAATTAGACCATTACACGCCTGCCGGGGTGGACAGCAAGAAATGTACACAGGAGGCCCTATAAAAGAGCAGTGATACTTCAAGGATGTCTTTTAAATTAAATGTTTAGCGGAATTGTTGATGCTTGTCAGAACGTGCCCAAGTATGGGTAGAAATCTGACATGAGAAAATGCGCATCTAGTTTCTCGTTTCATACATAGACATAGCAAACTTATAAGCCCAAAGCCAAGCTTTTAAAACTGCAGCATCTGCAAGTTGCTCTAACGTGAATCAGAATGCTATTGGACTTACCTCAATAAGCCCTTAGGGTTTTCAGCTTATGAAAATGAAACGCTCCATTAAAATATTCCAGTCATATGCACATCATTGCTTCAATCAGTTTTAGTTGTCATGTTATGCAAATCCTGGTATTTTGTTTATTTTTTCCCCTCCCTGCATAATAGTGAGGTGAGGCAAGGTCAATATGACAAAACGTTCACCTTTGCTATCCCATCAAAACAGAGTCATCAAGACTTAGATGTGGCCCATGATTGTCAAGCAGACGTACTGTATAGTTATAAATAGTAAAAATGTGCTGATGATCTTAAAATGAATGTTACCCCAATTACCTGATTCACTTATGATTTCATTAGTTTGTGAAAAAAATTGAACGAATTCCAGCTGAAATTTCATTAAATTAATTCATCAAGCCTTTTCAACCAAAGTAATTCGTTTTGAATAACTCTTTGGTTTTGTGTGAACCCAATTCAAATCCGTTTCAGATTAATTGATTTCAAATTTTGCTAGCATTCATGCTTCATATCAGACCATGTGTACTACCTTTGCCACTCTACTTCAATAAAGTGCTGAACTTATTAATACTTTAATACATTTTTATTTCTTTGGCCAGTTTTATATTAATCAGCAAAGGGAAAAAACACTTATTTTAGTTTAATAGATTGTTACATTAAAAGATTAGTTTAATCAAAAACTGTAATGTACTCATCCTCATACACAGTTTAGATTACAGATTAAATACAAAAAAACAAACAAACACTTAAACTCAAGGGTCTGTACACAAAAACAAGTAAAAACAATGTGAGCATTTATGACAAAAATATATTACTATTACTGTATGGAAGTTTCTTATGTACTAATTAGAAAATAATAATACAATTTATTTAAACCTTATTCTTTAAGGAATATAAGAAAATGTCACTGTCAGGTTTGTAAACCCCTGCATACTTTTGTTTATTAAAAAAAAAAAATCAATCATTTTTTAACAACCAGGTTATAGTTAGTTAATAGAACCCAGAACTTAGCTGGATGGTACTATTCAATTTAACAAAAAGTAATCCAGTTAATTGCTTTATGAATATCTTCATGATCCTCAAGGTGTCCTAATTTCTGAGATTCACTGTGATAAACAGCACCACTTAAGGTTTATAGCCCATCTCTGGCTGATTGAAATTGGTTGTATGGATGGAAAGACCTTTGGGCTCCATACAGTGCTCTTGACCCGAAAGCTATCAATCCATGAGATCAGCCCAGAACAAAATAATGAATGGAAGAGGGAGAATGGAATGACAGGAGGGATGAGAAAACCAGGTGCAATGAACAGAGATTGTGATGGCAGCAGAGGCGTATGGAAACGGCTGATAATAGGCCCTTGCTGCATCAGATCTATTTATCATACAAACAGAAAAATATTGTCTGTCTGGCCTTCCCATTAAGACTTACAATTATATAGCATTTCAGTGGTGACTTGGAAGCAAAGCTCTTATACCAGTGATAAAATGTGAGTGTCTATTCCTTTCAGCTCTTTGGCACAGCGTGCACCTTTCCAGTGCGGAGTACTCAACCGCATAATTAAACTAATTATAGTTACACAATTACTGCAATTACCCACTACATTACATTAATCGTCCGACGCTACCCCAGTTTAGAGTGTGAAATGCCATTCTGACTGGCAACCCTTCATTACAAAAACCACTCATTCATCACCAAATAACAGAATGTTCTTAGACAGCTTATCAAGCTCAAATGTAACAACCTATGATGGACCAGTTTCACTCATGACTAGGTTAAAGTGCTATTTTCTTAATATTGATTCTTTTCTGCATTATTGATTCTAAAGGACCTAATGACTCATTCATGAAGACATTTTTTTCATACCATAACCCTCCCCAAAGGAATCGACAGCCCCTCCGACATTTTCTCCAATAATCTTTTTCACTCAGACTTATGTCAAAATATTGCTTTAAATATTAAGCTTTAATGAAACGCAGAGCAATTATAGCCTTACCAAGTCATAAAATCTCAGTTTCTACACTTATCCTAGTTTCACGAGAATGCTCTAAAAGCCATCGACTCTCCTAGTTTCACCTTTCACACACATTAAATGATTTGAATTCATGACAAGGGTATTAAACAGAGGGGATATAAACAGGAAGAGTGATGTCTCTCTGTGGTGACATTGTGTATCATGACTCATAGAAATGAAAGGGCAGGGGGTGAGATACAGCTGAGTGTGTATGAGTCTAAGTGTGTGTGATATATCAGGACATGCTCATGGGGCAGAACCCTAATGATGTATTGTGCCCTCCCTTAGGTTTCTCTCTCTGTGTTGTGCATATATAAGAGGCAGTTTATGGTGTGAGGCAAAAGAGATGACTAAAGCTTGCGTATATTGTCTTGAAAAAGCTACTGTTTTTCAAGCTTCAGGCCATTTCCACTACACTACTGTCAACAAGGATCTATTAAGCATGTACTTAGGGTTTTTTTTTTTACATTTGGTTAGATTCAGCGGTCTAAGGATGCTTGGTTTAATTGATATGTGAAGTATGTGCATTGCCAACATAAAGTGTACATTGGGCCTCAATCACGAAACTTAAGTGAAAACACAAGAAAGTTTAAGTAGCGTAATTAAAATAAATATGACCAAAAACTCTCCCCAGGATTCACAAATGTATCATAAACATTAGATTTGATTGTTAGACATGTGTATGCTTTCCAAACATTCGAAACTAGGGCACATGTGGACATTTATTTACAATTAGCATAATCCCCACCTACGAATTACAACTAAGTTACGTGTGCAGGAACGCAGTGGAATCTTCTGGACTCCCTTCTCAGGTTTGGCTACAGTTTAACTAGCTGAAAAAATGTCAGACACTCTTAGGAAAATGGTCATTAGGTGGCGCTTGAGAACGCGTGGGTGGCACAGATTTTTTTTTTTTATACTTTGGTTGCTATGCTTTGGAATATCCACAGTGTATTACTGAGTATAAAAATGCTGTAACCAGTCATTTTAACGTCTCTAATGTAAAAAAATTACTCTTCCCAAAATGTTAAAATAATAAATGTGAGCGTGTTATTGTCTATATCACATTATATTCAGATATGACCGTGCGAAAGCAACACGCTTCGCCACGTACAAGTAGCTAAGCAGCTCTTCAGCAAGACGATGTGCAAACTATTGAATGAAACTGAAGGTAAGACGCACGCTCTTAACACACAATCATCTTCATTAAAACTAGCTAATATAGTGCCGATGCCGCATGCTCTCCTATTGCAGTCTTGAAATGAGTTGATAATTAATAAAATTCTAGCTAATCCTTTGTTGATGTGAACAAAATATAGCCTGGAAATGATGTGGTCAAGTGTAAATGGAAACGTATTAACAAATTAAAAAAAGATATTCGATCAGCGAAAACAAATGAAGTTATCAGGTGTAAATAGGGTCAATTGATCGAAAACAATTAAATCCAAAATTCTG
The DNA here is from genome assembly GCA_032361165.1 of Enteromius paludinosus. Lineage (NCBI taxonomy): Eukaryota > Metazoa > Chordata > Actinopteri > Cypriniformes > Cyprinidae > Enteromius > Enteromius paludinosus. The sequence goes on along the minus strand of JAUMHQ010000044.1, from coordinate 5,739,494 downwards.
CCGTGAATATATTGGTCAAACATTATTCTGACATAATGACATCACATGGTAGGGCTGGGCAATTAATCGAAAATAATCAACAGAACCTTCAGAACATTCAGACATTCAAATCCTATAATCGATCAAATATTTCCAGGTCGATTATTTAGATTACTTTCCCTTTAAAAACACTATCGTGTGTGGAGTCACGTGACCCGCGCCTTAACGTTACCCTGCGTTCACACCAGTAGCGACTTGCGCAAATAAATCATGCTATTCACGCGTAGTTGGACACTTAAACATTTTAAGTTTACTCGCTTAATTCGCGCGTGAAAAATTCTCTTCACAGCAAACACAAACTCATGTCATGGGAGGGGCTTATGGGAGGGGCTTCTGCCAGGCGCTTCCAGTCTCTACATCGCAAAGGATATGACTCCCTTGGCTACAGTGGAGCGAAGCGGGTTTAAACACCTCGTTAAAACTCTCCACAGAAGACACTGTGCCATCGCGATCACATTTTTCCTGCGCTGCCAGACATGTACAAGACATTACCTGAAAAGTTTAAAATGCTTGTGCTTCTAAGTAAGAGGAGCAAAATTCATGTTCATATAGTGACATGACAAGATCACTAAGAACACCTCATGCAAACGTGTTTAGGAGAGTTCTATTTTCATTACAACAATCTGTTTACATTGATACATTGCACATTAAAATATTTGTTTACAGAAGATGCAAGAAATGCACTGTTTACAATATTATTTACAGGAAATACAAGAGTTATTTCATTTAGAAGTGATACTGCTTATTTCCTTTTAATAAGGAAAAACATTGATAAAAATAATTTATTTTGTTATTTATTTTGTTATATACTTTTTTTTATAAGAACAAAGTGACTGTTAGTTTTAGGCAATGTGTGCTTTAATTCCACTTGTTCAACATTGATGTCATAATTGATGTTATGATTGATAATCATAGATAGAAGATGCGTGTTTCCTTCAATCATTTTAAAATAAAGTAATGCTCCCTTCATTCAAAGATCTCTCACTCGTAATATGTGAGCATATTTACTGTGTAAGATTTGTCAGTGAACTATGAGTGCAAAAATAAATAAATAAAATAATCGTTCATTAATCGTAATCGAGTTAAATTTTTTTATTTTAGGCCAAATCGCCCAGCCCTATCACTTGGCACAGCTGATTGGTTCTCTTCTTTATCGGTAGCCAATGAGCTTGCTGCTCAACATTCAAACTTATGACTAGTGCTTCATGTAGCAGTTGCAGCGCATTTCAGAAACCCTCCTCCTTCCCCAGCTCCACCTGTATAGATCTGCTACAGAGTGATTCATGTATGCTATATGGGGTCATTTCGTGTATGTTATGTACAGCAGCAGCATTTCTTACATGCTCACAGAGGCATGTTGTCGATGTACTGTATTGGCAATAGAAAGTCTTGGCTCTACCACAGCAGCAGCAGTGTAGCAGATCTATTCCACCAATGCCAAACACATAACCACTGTCATGTACTTTACCACTCCAATCCCTCATGCTGTGTTCATACCAGATGTGAATGAAACGTTAAGCGCAAGTGATTTACATGTTAAGTCAATGCAAAGACGCGATTAGACATGCTGCGGTGCGAACGAGCATTTCGCATTACGTTTGATGCACGTGATTCGCGCGAAACGCTCAAGTTGAAAAATCTGAACTTTAACCAATCAGGAGCTTGCTCTAGTAGTGACGGGATTACTAGCAAACGGAGGCAGAATTCTGAAACGGTGGAGGACAAATCATTGTCACTTTATGTGGAGGAGCTGTACGACACTTATTCCCATTTATATTAATGTACGAAGATAACTAGATTAATTTAACCAAAGTTTGCCTCTCAAAACGAATTTTACCTCATGTCTAACCACCACAAAGACTGAAAGCGCCTGGCAGAAGCCCCTCCCATGAAGCGAATTCGCACTTACTGTAAAGCGCATTTCACGTGCGAATGAAGAGAATAAACTCAAAATGTTCAAGCTTCCAACTACGCGCGAATAAGTCGCGCCTGGTGTGAACGTAGCATCAGAGAGCTGTCTCTTTTAATTTTTTTTTATTTGCCTTTTAAAAAAAAAATACAAACACTACCATTTAAAAGTTTTGTTCTTGTAGAAATGACTACATATAAATAAACCCTATTTTCAATTGTGCTTGACAAAAGACCACGGCTAACAATCAAGCAAGTTCTGTCCACGCATTTCCATTCTGTATTTTTAATTCCAGACTTCCTCAAAGCCCTTCAGTCGGTGGCTGTTCTGGCACGATCGATCGCTGGCGTGTCTCTCTGAGCGTGCTGGACAGGAAAGCCTGCAGATGTTCTGTTCTGATTAAGAATCCGAGCCGCAGTAATGAGCACAAGAGCCCATGCACAACTAATGACTACCCTTTCCTGACAGCACCGGACCAACAGGTCTGCCTTATAAGAGGCGAGTTAATCTGGGGATACGGCCCGCCACGGAATATACCCATCTCATCCTTATTTGCTCTTTCTCTTATAATTTTTCAGTTGGATGTGCCAAAGTGTGTGGTAATGAGGTAATCTTGGCACCAGAGGTACAGTGCCAGCTGGAGGACACAGTGACTGGCATACCGCCATTTTCAAGTACCAACAAAGACATTTCCCCCCTTCTCCATCTTCAAAGGCTGCCAGTAAATCAGACACGCACTCCTGAGAGAGGAAGACTGATAGAGAATAACTCCTGGGTAAGTGACAGCTCTGGCTGAGACGCAAGGTTTTGTCAGTCAGGTCGGTCTCCAACAGGTCTACGAAATGTAGATGGAAGATAGAGATTGGACAGTAAATCGTAGAACAGATGATAAGATGATAAGTCAGGAAGAGACGGAGTAGATCAATAAAGGACAGAGATAAAGAAAGGAACGGGCTGTTTTTTTCCATTGATGTCATAATTGCAGTGTCACTGCTATTGTAATGATGAATGTATGAGTGGCATATTATAAAAATGCTAAACAGATGATAACACACAGTGACTTACACAAACGCTATCAAGTGCTCTTTCTTTGAAGCCTCACAGACGAGTAGGAGTCTCCTTTTTTTTACTTGTTGTAAACAACTGTTGTGAACCTTTGACACACAGTGTGTGTTTTGGGCATATGTTGGGGAGTCTGTCTAATTACATCAGGCAGTAGGGTGCCGTCACCCGTGCAATGATCCCTCAACAAGCAGACATTTTAACAAACACTGACTCCACCGGTGAGGAACCAGAAGGTTCTGTGCAGGTTCTGACTGTGCAGATGTCTGCTTTTCACATCAGCTGCCAGCTGGCTGTCAACAGGTACCACAATAAATTCTCAACATGACCTACTGAGAATTACACACAGGTTAACAGGAACTATCCAATGAACAATTCAGTTTGAGTTCATAATAAGACCAGCCCTGAGAGTCAAAAACTGTGGTATTTTAGAGTTATTAAGATACTATTGTGTACTTTGAATTGTCTCTTTTCATTTGGTAGCTCTTCCAATTTTATTAATTATCCTTTTTTTTATGTTTATAATTTTACTTAATTTGTATTTTAGTTATTTTAGCACATCAGGTTAAGAAAATTAGCATTATATTTAAAAAATGTAATTTATTTTTGGTTAAAAGTTATTTTCATAATGCGCTGCTGTTTTTAATAATACGTTCAATGTAATTAATTACATTAATAAATGTATTCAGCAAGGTGACATTAATTTAAAATGACAGTAAAGACATTTATAACGTTACACAAATTTCAAGTAAATGCTATCCTTTTGAGCGTTCTATCTAACAAAGAACACAGCTAGCAATACAATATATTTCTATTGGAAAGTATAGAATTGATCCAATGAACGAGTGTGCACTTTCACTTGGCTGCAACTATTAGTCTGAATGGGATTTTTCATTCATGAGCAATCAGGCATCTCATTCGTGAAAAGGAATCTGCTGGACAAATGCATGAAGGGGCATATATTGATTGCTCAATTTAGCATGCAAGTCACTGACAACGAGAACGGAGTAGAGTCAGATGACAAGAATTGAATGAGTGAATGAGTCTGAAAGAAATACTCTAAAGAAATGGTCACTGGTTGGAAACCAAAATTCTCACCACAAGTGGTCAGATCAACAAACCACAATGGTCACTGGTTGGAAACCAAAATTCTCACCACAAGTGGTCAGATCAACAAACCACAATAAGAGGAATGTCATCCAAATGGAGATATTTTGAAATGGTTGCCAATTCAAAAAGTCACAAAGAACACCAGAACAATAGCCAATGATTGCTCAGCATGACTAACATCAGAAGACAATGGTCAAACATAGATCCATGGCAGAACAGCAAAGCAGAAACATCTCCTCACCAAGAAGTACACGAAAGCTCGCCTCATGTATGCTAAGAAGCTCTTGGATGATCCTCGAGAACTTTGAAATAGGTTATTACAGAGAGATGAATCAAAAGTTGAACTTTGGGCCCTATTATGTTTGGCAAAAATGTGCTTTTCAATAAGAAGAACCACACTACTTGACAATAAATGGACATATCGAATGGCATAGTGTACAAATGCAAAGGTTAAAGTATACTATTCGAGCTCCTTTGGAATATTAAACCACTAGGATTAAGGAGAAACTAATTATACCTTACACACCATTTAAAACAGACAGTATGTGAATTGAGATGTAGCCTATGCACAGTAGAGAAACAGATATTTAATGGACATACAATATGTATGTCACATTTTAGCAGATCTTGGTCGAACTGATACAGTAAACCCTGAAAGTGTGTGTAATTATGGCAGACTCCGTGACCACATCTAACCACTACAAAGGCCTCGTCACTCCCAAATCACACCACAGATCCGGAGCTGCAGCAGCTGCGCGGAGAAATAAGACAAGCAAAGGATGGGTGGAAAACAGCCTTGGGAACATAACTGTCCGCCCATCCAGAGTGACTGAATCCATAACACGTTGACAGGGTGTATTGCCGCCTGCCATAGCTCAGCTCTGCACGTCTGCCTTGTGTTGTCAGGGCAAGAGAGAGGAGAGCGGATCAGCGTGGGACGAGTGTGTCTGCCAGCAGCACTCTGCCCTGAATCAGTCACTCAGCACTATCTGTTTAAGACGGACACTATCTCTGGAGCCACAGAGTAAAGGGTCAGCGTGACCCCACAATGAGCTTGACTTGTGCCATTTTGGGTGGTTCAGTTCAATTTAGCTTGTGTACATTCAAAGTTAACATGAATTCATTATATTTAGGGGCTACACAGTAAACATTTTTCCCCTGGTGCCCGAGCTGAGATTGGTATACTAACGCTCAAAAGTTTGGGGTCAGCAAGAAAGTTATTTTATGCTCACACTAAGGCTACATTTACTTTATTTGATCAAAATAACTGTCCAGTCTTCGGTTTCACATGATCCTTAATCATTCTAATATAACTTGCTGCTCAAGAAATATTTCCGTTAACTATCACTGTTAAAAACTAACACTGTTGCTTCACAGTTCTATGGAAAAGTTTTTTGTTTTTTTTTGTGCCCAGTGGATTATTTGATGAATAGAAAGTTTAAAAGAACAGCATTTATTTGAAATAGAAAATTGACACACTTAACCAATTAATGGCATCCTTGTTAAATAAAAGTACTAATTTCTTTAAAACAATAGTAGTATACAGGTCCTTCTCAAAACATTAGCATATTGTGATAAAGTTCGTTATTTTCTGTAATGTATTGATAAACATTAGACTTTCATATATTTTAGATTCATTACACACAACTGAAGTAGTTCAAGCCTTTTATTGTTTTAAT
>JAUMHQ010000044.1:5705864-5720495 GCA_032361165.1 Enteromius paludinosus | reverse complement strand
CAATTTATTTTATTAAAACTTATCTTTATTAAAAATATGCAAATACAAATACATTAGTTTTCAAAAGAACAAATAATTTATAAGTGTTACAACTAAAACAACAGAAAGGTATGAAACATTTAGAAACAGATCTATGCAGATGCAAAAAAAAGCTGTTGTAGGCAACTTTGTATCTGATGTGAGAGAGAGATATGTGTACTGGGAAAAAAGTAATTGAAACAATGTATGAACGATTTGAAATGTTTTTCTATTTTTTATATAATTTCATCCCTGACTTGTGAAATATTCTGAATCATTCGCTTTGAAAGTCAGAATATATCATTTATATTTTTCTTCATGGCTACAAATAAATCTTTTATTTCAACTATACATTTAGACATAAACTGTCATTGTCAAACAGTAAAAGCAGAAAGATGCCTTGTAATATCAGTAGGTCGGTTACATTACACGAATCCCATACCAAGCTTTTGAAGGATAGTACCTTTTTACATTTCGCAATGCTTTACTTGCGAACTTGAATAAAATACAATGTAACGTTTTGACTTTGGGCTGATTCCTATCTATATTTCACATTGACAAAATGCTATTGCTATTAAGCTGTGTTACAGCTCAACGTCGCAGTTCCTTGGGCATATGAAGAGTAGATCTCCTGTGTTTCTTAATACACATAAAGGTATGTACTTTTTGTGTCGACCCCTACCACATTTCTGGCTGTGCATCTGTATAATCCAGCATCTCTTATGGTAGGATTCTGGATGATTAAGGAACCCTGAGGATGGAGGTACTTGTTCCCAATCATCCGTGGCTGGGGGCTGACAATAAGCCGTGTTCGGTCCGGGGTCTCCCATGAAACTTCTGCTTTGGGTGTACCCATGGCTGCACAGTTAAGTTGTACTGCTACTCCTTTTTTAGCATAGGTGGAAGGAGCTGGAGCGCTAGCGATACGGGGTGGATACGCAATGATGATGACTGGGACAGTTAATAGAGAGCTTCCATATTCATTTGAGGCCCTGCAGGTGTACAAGCCTCTGTCATGAACAGAAGCTTGTTGAATCGAGAGGGTTCCATTGGAAAGAACAGCATAACGACCTGCTCTTTGAGGTTGGTTTAAGACCATCCCGCTCGGCAGGGTCCAGGCGAGGCGGACAGAGTCAGTGTTTGACAAGCAGTGCAGATGTAAACTCTGCCCATTCATGATACTAACAGGTGAGTTATACCTGTTATTGATTTCTGGTTTGTGTCCTGGCATTAATGTAACAGTTCTTTCAACCATTCCAGCAGCATTGCGTCCCAAACAACGATATGTGCCTGCCTCTGAGAGAGCAGGATTACTAATCACCAAAGTCCCATCAGACTTGTGGAGGAATTTACTGAACTGTGCACCACTCGGTAGCGGAGAGCCATTTAGAAGGATCCAAGTCACCTGTATGGTTGGTGACCCATCAATTGAACAGTTGAGATTAATAGTCCTGCCTACAGTCAGTAAGAGTGACTCCATTTTAGGACTCTTAAGTTTTGGCTTCTCTAAAATATCTTTAACATCATGCTGAACGACAAGCCTTGTTTCGCCTCCCTCATTACGAGCAACACAGGCTAACTGGCCTGCGTCGGTCATTCTTACTGAACGGATATCTAAAGTGCCGTTGCGATGTACTGTCATTCGACTGCCATAATATGGTGCAGGGAGTACAACATTTTCTGGAAGAACCCACATGACACGTGGAACAGGGGTACCTGTGGTTTCACAGTCAATCAGTTTGCGCTGATCTCTCACACTAGAAACCCTCATTGAGTTTGTGGTACCAATGAGGCTATTAATCGCAGGTGGAGAGACAAGGATTTCTACTCTGGTTACTTTGCGATCCTGTCCTGCACTGTTCCTGGCAAGACATATATAGTTTCCACCATCAAATCTCTGAACTTTCTGAATGACTAGAGTCCCATTGTCGTGTATAAAATATTTGTCTGAACCTGAAGTAATGGCTCTATTAGTCGGTGAAAACCACAGTATAAGTGGTGTTGGTTCACCCTTGGCACTGCATTGCAGATAGACTGATTCTCCGTACAGGACCCTGATTACATCATCTGTCTTATTAGCAATCATGGGAACATCTGCAACTACTTTTACATGCACCTTCATCTCATCTTTTCCAACCTGGTTCTCGGCATAACAAGTGTAGTCGCCCTCTTCACGCATCCCTACTTCATTGAAGTAGAGGGTTCCATTGTCAAAGACAACGTACCTGCGACTTCGACTGCCAACATTACGTTCAGACTTCACAACATTGTTGATCATTGTGCCATCAGGTAGTGCCCACTGGATTTTTGGGTCGGGTAGTCCAGAGGCCACACAGTCAACTTTTAGGTTTCCTCCATACATCACCTTTTTATCAGACTCTGTCTTCTGCTCAATTTTAGCAGGTTTTGCCAGGACGAGGACTTTAAAGGGCACAAAATCATCCCCAACTTTGTTGCGGACAACACAGAGGTATTCACCATCATCTTTCTCTGTCACAGATATGATGGATAGTGTACCGTTGGTAGACACTTTTATCCTTTGATCATAACTGAAATATAAAAAAAACATTATTATTATGATTATTGTTACTATATAATGTGTAATTTGAGTACCGTAATGTTAAATGTTACCAACAGATTTTTTTGTAGTGTTGCACTCACTTGCAGTTAAAGTCTTTGATTTGCATGCAGACAGTAACATGTCTCATCAGTCAAAACATAACACAAAGTTATGAAAACATTCTAAGTGCATGCTTTACGAAGCAAGAGAAATGCAGAGAGAAAGGAAGGCAGTAGCTACTGTATGTGAATTTTTTTTCTAAAGAGTGTACACTCAGAATGCAAAGGAGATGTGCTTCAGTGAAGTGTTAATATTACCTGTAGTGAGCATCCACAAGCTTTTTTGATGGAGTCCTCCAGATGATCCTGGGTTCTGGATTCCCTGATGCAATACAGTCCAGGTGCAACCTGCCTCCATAGACCACATCTGTTTTATGAGGCGAAGAGAATGTAATCTTGGCTCTTGAGTATATCATGGACTTCCTTACAGTCAAAATAATGGTCCTCCGTGCAGTGCCAACCACATTGGTTACTAAGCATTCATACCTCCCTGCATCTGTCGGAAAGAGAGTACGAATATAGAGTGTCCCATTTGGGAATACAAAGTTACGTCCATTGATGAACTGTGAGGGACGGAGCTGCATTCCATCAGGGGTAATCCAGCCAATAGAAGGTGCACCCGTGGCAGTGCAATTCAAAAATGCAGTGCTCCCTTCAGGAAGAGTGAGATTTTCATGTCTTGGTTGCTGAATTATGGGTGGCAAAGCCGAAATAGTCAGCCGAACAGACATAGTATCAGCACCTGCTGCATTGCTTGCAATGCATTTATAAATTCCTCGATCCATTCGACTGACCGATTTCATGTGCAGCGTGCCATTAGGTAAGACTGAGACCTTGCTTTCAGGATTGGATTGAGTAGGTCCACTAGAATGTACCATTTCTCTATCAGGTAGGACCCAGGTGATCCGAGGCTGAGGAAACCCTTGGGACTGACACTCAAATGCAACAGCTTCTCCGAGGTATGCTGTGACCTCACTATAGCGAGGCTGCAGCACTCTGGGGTGTTCTGCCAGAACAATTAAATTGATGACAATTTTATCTTCTCCATGCTGGTTTTGGACACTGCAGTGGTACTGGCCCCGGTCCAAAGGAAGTACATTGTGAATTATGAGTGTACCATTAGAGGAGACCTCAAATCGTTGAACCCTGGTATTCTGAGTAACACTTGCTCCTGCGGATATACATTGAACAGTTTTGTACAGAAAATATTTCTACATGCATGTGTCAGCAAAGTATTGAAAACATAATTGTAATGTTGTTCAATAATTATAAACCAAATCTTTTCCTACCTGTGGATACTTTAGTCCATGAAATGAAGGGACTGGGTTTCCCCACAGCAACACAGGGCAAATAGGCATCAGTCTCAGCATGTGCTGTTACTGATCTAATGTCTGTGCTGATGATCCGAGGCTTGCCACTACCCTCAGGCACTGCTGTTGGTCTTTGTTGAGGTCCTCCTGATGTGGCATAATGTATCAAAGAGCTTCCTCTACCCTGAACACCTGGCCTACCAGGAAGTTTTTGTTTAGGTGTAGAAACTGTTAAAGTTGAGTGAAGTGGTTGAGTCGTGGGTGTTTTTGTAGTGGTCTTTTTGTGGATGTCTTCTTCTAATTCTTGAGATACTGTTTCCTCAGAAACACTGGCTACTTGATAAGGAAATTGTGTGACAGGAGGTCCTGCCCTGATATTTATTCTGCTAAGTTCTACCTTACTAATAGTTTCTTTGCCTGGGGTTACAAATATGGCTTTGTCACTGTCTGGAATGTGATTAGCATTGTCTAGTTCACCTAGCATGCTTGCAGACGTGGGTGTATTTGGGTAAAACAAATTGGTAAGCACTGTTGAAGATTTCAGAGCTGTTGTAGTTATTGTCGTGGCAATAATGTTTTCTTTTGTAACTGGTGGCAGATCAGAATTTTCTAATGGAGCCCAAGGATTCAAGGATAAAGAAGAAGAATCTTCTCTGTTGTGATTGTTGTCAGTTGGAATCTGGCTTGGGTTTGTTGTTGCAAGCACTAATACTGGAGAGGTTTTGGGGCTGCCTGTGGAAACCTGCGAACTCTGTTGTGCGCCCTCAAAAATTTTAGTGGCTGCTGTTGCTGAACCATGTTGGATATCTAAATTGTTTTTAAGGATTTCATTCCGGGTGCTTGGAGAAGATGAAGTGAATGGCCTCACGGGAAACCTTCCTTCACGCTCTTTGTGAGACAGAATGTTTTCAGTCTCTGTGGGGTTATATTGGTTTGTTTTATCTGGGCTTGCAACTGGAAGCTCTTCTAACTGTGCATGAGAGCTGTCTGATGTTGGGATTGAGCTGGGGTCTCTTGTAATTTTTCCCTTTTGAGTCTCTTCAAACGTTTTAGCTGTAGGGGAATGAATGCTTGTAAACCACTCATGAATGTCTGCTTTGGCTGAAGGATTTGCAATATGGGGGGACAAGGTGGATTTGTTCTCTTTCTGTATAGCTGCCGTATCTTGTTCTCTTCCAAAATTACTGAATATTGATGGAGACGCTGCAGTTTTTTTAAGTTCTTCAGCTGGCTTAGAATCAGATGAGTGTCTGTCCTTTGTCATAGATACATTTTCTTGAGATTTGGATGTATGGATTTTGTTATTCCTGCCACTGTATAATGGATCTGTGTTCTCTTCATGAGTCATTTTGCCTAGTGACGGTGTTTGGCTGTCAGTTAATGGAACAGTAATATTCATCTTGGCTCCTGCACTTTTGGTCCATGAAGATGTTTCTATTTTAGTTTTAGAGGTGGCAGTTGTCTTAATAATGAATGAAAACCCATTTGTAACCTCTACAGTTAAAGCTGAAGTGGGCTGGGTGGTGACATTTGTGACATATACTGGTGATTTTGAATTGTTTGTCTTAGTTCTAATTCGATTAGGCTTTCTTCGTCTTCCACCATTCCTCCTCCTCAAACTGGATGAGTTCCTAGCATGTGAGGAAGAGGCATTAAATGAATTAGTGAAGGTTGCTTTATGTCCTGAAGTGGGTTTGGTGGTTGGTGTCACAGTAAGAAGCAGTGGAATTTTTGAGACATTATGCTTCTTCTGAGTTATTTGCTTCCGTAGGGTCTGTGGTCCCTGCTTAATTGTAGTAAGAATTTCAGTAAAAGAGTACATAGCAGTTTCTGGACTTGGTTCTGTGACAGTTTTAGCTGTGGTCGATGCTAAGCTGTGATCCATCCTTCCCTGATAAACCCCTTCCACAAGCTTAGGGTTTTGCAAAACTCTGTGTTCTTCATCTTCCTCACCATCAGACTTTTGAACTGCTTCAGTTACCCTGCCACCATCCATTGTGTGGCTTTGGTTTTCCTGTGAATGGGTTCCATATGATGCTGTGCTCCACTCAGTTTTCTCTGCAGTTCCTTCTGAAACTTCTGAATTTCCCAAAGTAAAATGGGTCACCTGTGGTCCAACGGTGGGTTGTGTGATATATGTGCTAACTGTTAACAAATTTGGATCTGTTTCAGGAGCCGCTATCTGGTATGTAACATGTCTCGAATCCTCAGAATCCAGAGCTCTTATATCCAAGTTGTACTCAGTAGCCTCATTGGGCATCTGTGACATTGTGATGGAGTACAACACATTCTTTACAGGTGCCCTGGTGCCCTCTATCGTTGCACCTTCTGCAGATGATCTTTCAATCTTGTTAGTTGTTTCTGACTTCTTTGCGTAGGCAGTCTCCGTCTCTTGTATTTTGTTTGTGCTGGTCTGAACATAGTTTGGAGTAGTTGTTTTTAAACTAGTTCCACCACTGCGAACTTTCGCCAGAATGCTTGCCCAGCGCTTTGGGTCTATTTGGTTGTTTGACACACTCATTTTCCTTCTTGACTCTACAGTGTTAACCCTATCCACTACTGGGCTTCCAACTCTCCTCCTAGGTGTGACAGGGCGTCTCCAAGAGTTCCTAAATGGATGCCCTCTCCTTATTCCCACACTTGGGACCCTGCGCCTATTGGGTAAGTCTACTTGCCTAGGAAGCACTTTCTCTAAAAACTCTTGAGGTTCATTATCCCCAGAAGACTCCATGTCGTCCGTCACAAGGACTTGGGTTGAAACTCCCTCAGCAGGCTGAGGGCTACTAGAGTACTTCCTTAATGGGAGTAAACCTGGTGGCCTTGATATTATTACTTTTGTGGCCAAAGTATCCATCCCATGCTGATTTCCTGCTACACACTTATAGTAGCCATTGTCTGAAAACTGACTTTGTCGAATAATCAAAGATCCATTTGGAGCCACAAATATCCTGGATATGTTTACCCACTTGTTTATAATGTTACCATCAGGAAGAATCCAGTGTATATCAGCGTCAGGGGATCCAGTGGCAACACATGGTAGGAAAAAAGGTCCACCTGTAAATCCTGTAACTGGCTCTGTTACTCCTTCACCTCCAGGAGGCGGACTGGATGATTCCTCCACTGTTAGGCGAAAAGGGAAGATGGTAAGGTCGTCTGAAACCTGTGCAATACAGTAGTACACTCCTGAATCTGAATGATCCACAGTTTTGATTTTAAGAAGACCATCACTTGTTGCTGCAAGCCTATTATCACCATTGCTAAAAGGTGTTTTTAAAGTAGAGCCATTGGGTAGCATCCATTTAACTGACTCGTTCCCTGAGCTATGTATGGAACAGTTTATCTCAGCAGGACTTCCCACGACAGCAGCCTGCATTGTTCTAGTGTCATTCTTGGACTCAATTACAACCCAGCCCCTACTCTGCTGTCTTATAGATTCCTTTTCCATAACCTCTGCCATATGGGTGCTGAGAATTAGTCTAACACTTTTACTTGTAGACTGAAGTCTGTTTAACTGAAGGTCCATTGATGACTGCATTATCCAGGGTGGGTCAGCTGCTATGTTAGCTTTTACTCCTGTATAGTAAAGAGCATCCCTTTCAGCATCTTGCCGAAATCTGAAACTTGTGTAAGGTTCCTTACTCAACATAATTTCTCTTCGAAGGTGGGCTGGAACATCACTGTAATAGGCAATCAGCCTCCATAACCTCTCATAACTGGACCTGTCAATTGCACACTTTAAATCCAACGTCAGAGTCACATTTGCTGCTATTTGATATTGGTTAACATAGTCCCAGCCTATGCTAGTCAGCTCTCTTGGCTCAGTGACAAGGCATTCCAGGTCTACTTGATGTCCATGTTCATCTGACAGGCCTAGGGAAATGTTGCCAAGGGGTTGACGAAATTCATCAGTCGTCAAGAGGTCACTTTCTGTGTCCTCTGGGGAAAGGGCTCTGTGAGCCGTGCTGATCGTGGGACTATTGCAAGTGGGTTTCTCCAACTCCTGGAGCTGTTTCTTCTTTAGTTGTTTTGGAGAGAAACACATAGGGCATAGCTGGCCATCTGGATAGGCTTTGTCCTTTTTACATTTCAGCACTCCTGGAAAAGAAAGAGGGGTGGTCGAAGTACAGTAAGTGGAAATTTATTAAGATAAAATAAAGTGATAACAATTCTGTAACAGTTCTGCAACTTTACTATTAGGAGTTCGGTATAATCATAAACAACATATCAACAGCAACATGATCATCAGTATTTATGATAATTACCTGGTGAATTTTTATTCCAATCTTTAAACCACCTTATGCGACAGTCACAGGTCCAAGGGTTTCCATGCAGGGAGAGATTCTCCAGGTAGGGCATGCCTGCTAGCATCCTCTGTGACAAAGTGGTCAGTAAATTATCAGACAGGTGCAAGTGTTTCAGGGTGGAAACTGGGAAGTGTCCAAGAATAGAGAAAGTGGAGAAGGTGGCTGGGTGGAGCTGCTGTAGTTGATTGCCCTCCAGTTGGAGAAGGCGAAGAGACGTGAGGCCTTGGAATGCATCGGGGTGGATGAACTCAAGTCTATTGTGATCCAGGTGCAACCTAGTGAGACTCCAGAGACCCACAAGGGTCTGTCTTCTAATTACCTTCAGTTTATTATAGCTTAGTTTCAGCATCTGTGAAGAAAGAGGCAAGTTAACTCATGTTGTTTCATTTCAGTAGTTGTTCATTAAATATATATATATATATAAGTGTCATGCCACAGTAGTACAACAAAAGAAATGCAGAAATAATGAATTTTCAAAATAAAAAGTTGACAGTACCTGAAGGGATATGAGGTCATGGAATGTTCCATCAGGAATTTGATGCACATCATTGCCATGCATTAAAAGAAGCTCCAGTTTTCGTAACCCAGCGAAAGAGCTGTAAGTTATTCTATGTATAGAATTAAACCTGAATGAAGGAGGAACACAAGAAGGGGTCAATAAGATTAAGGTTAATTATGAAATTATGTTAATTAAAAAAATCAATAAATTATAATGGGCAGACCAGAGCATGTTTTTTAAAAGGCTATATTTTTTTCACATTGATTTGTATTATATTGTTTGATTTCAGATGCCTACTTGTTACAATTAAATAATTTAAAAGTGAAGTTAACATAGTGAATGTAATATCTTTGGAACTACTGTTGGCTAAACAATAAAACAATACTTAGTTCAACTGCTTAATTTACAGTTTGAACTTTGTTCTCAGGACATTTTTCATACTTTTTCATGGCAAGTATTAAATGTATTTATTATTTACAATAAAACTGTAAAACTCTTTTTGTTCAATGCATATTACTTTGTTGCTTAATAAATGATTTGTTCATCATAATCGTTTTGCTAATTGTATTTAATTTTATTAAAAACCATTGATGACAGGTGTTTTGCATTGGGACAACAATTCAGTGAACTGAATCTTACATGTTTTGGGCAATAACAGTAGAAATGTACCTCTGTAAGTAACTAACAAGTTATGTTTTTATGTAGAAATATAGCAAGAAAGGGTGACAACTACTCCCCAAAGTACCATCTCAAATCCTTCCTGAGAGAGTCCTAAACATCCTGAATAGTTGAAGGTCACCTGTAAAATTGTCGAAATATCGCTGGCATTTAACATCATCAAGGGAAATTCCCACTAACCTACAAATGAACCTTAAAACAATGAGAAATGAGACCCGCTTCGATGACCTGCATGATAATCTTTATAATATACGTCATTTTTGGGAGTGGGTGTGCTAAAGTGTTCTGTTAAGCAAGATAATATCAGAAAACAAGGAAAAAAATCAATGTCTAAGAATAATGAACTCACGACACAGTCATTCTTACCCCAAATTCATCCGCTCCACTTGTTTGGGCACGCCAGCAGGCACCGTGAGCAAGGAGCGGAACGTGCAGTGCACCTCTGCGGGCTGCTGGCAAGCACATGACCGTGGGCAACACCGTACTACTACAGCCAGTGCTACCATCACCAGCATCAACAAAACCTGAGCATGAAAGCGACCCATCTTCAGCTCCACAGCAGCAAACACCTTAAACTGCAGAAAGACGCAAAAGCTGAAGCAGCATATTACAAAATACTGTCAACACTCCCCCGTGACTTTTAATATAACAAAATCTTGGTGAATCATTTATTGAAACTTGAAATAAAGAAATTGGTTTTAAATGTCACGTTTTCTCCATGGTTTTACTACACTAACCATAATATAACAATGGTTTGTAGTAAATATGTTTATAGGAGTTGTAATATATGCAAAAAAAAATGGTTACTACACTTTTACTATAAAACCATGGTTAATTTTAGTAAGTAAGGCAGCTTAGCTGAAATATTGTTCAAAAGGGGAAATAGCAAACCTTATTTTAACTTTGTTAACAGGAGATCACTCCATTTACAATCCGGCATGATTTTGGTCCACAGAACCCTTCAAAGCTGCATTTCCAACGATCATGTGATAGTCCATTTACTTCAGCCAGCAAATTCTCCACTGATGATAAAAAGCTGAAAAGGTTTTATTCAGGTATCAACTTTTTGTTTCTTGTCGTTTCTCTTCTTAGTCCGTATGAATCCAACTGGTTGTTTTCTGATGAGGGAAAACGCCAAAACAGTATCACTAATTTTTTAAAGAAAGAGAATAGCCATCCAGCTGTGAAGCTGCGCGTTCTGTTAGAAACGTGAGAATGGAAGTTTCAGCTGGCGGTGGCACGCGTGGATGCGTCTGCGCAAAGGACGCGGGGTTTGGGGGAGTGACCGACTGTGAGCCTTTACACGCGTTCCTCAAACGTATGTTTTGGACGACACGAGGAGCTGCTGAAAAGCACACCGCGCAGGCAAAAAGGTAGTGCAATAACCCTTCATGTTAGACGGGAGAGAAAATGCTCTTTAATTATATCGCAATAGACAAAATCAGAGTTTTTGTTTTGGTTTCTATGTCTCATGTTATAAATGAGATGCAATCGTTTTTAGTTGACCTGTTTGAGTAGCCTAATACATATTTACTGGAGACGCATAAGTGTTTTTTATCTTTTTTTTTTTTTTAACAGGAACCCCATTTAAGGGTTAATGTAAATTCTGGATTAATACCTAGCCATTATCTACAAAAAAGAACATGTTGTTTATGGTAGGTTTGAAATTACTGCATCTCACCACTGTTTGCCTCTTAAATGTTCCGGCTTTGTATAAGTAAAGGTTACACAGAGTTCAAAGCCTTGTTATTTCCCTTCTAGACACTGGTCCTCCATGCCATTCACAAACACACACACACACACATACCGTGTGTACTCTAAACTGATGCTTGAAGTCCCATGAGTTCACAAGGCACCCTGAAGCATTTAGAGAAGAAAATGCATGGGGCTGGCAAGGGCAGAGGTCACAAGCTTCTGACAATGTTATTGACCACTTGGGAGATTCCATACATCACTTCATGTCATTTCAAGCAGAAAGCACACCTGTTTGAAAATAATATGTACGTAAATGAAGTCATCTTTAGTGATGGAAACAGAGGTATTGAATAGATTGTGATCACGATAAGACAAGAATCCATAACAAAATGTAATCACCGCTTTTAAGAAAGGGACTTTCTTTAGGGAGATCATCCCATTTAAACAGTTCTCATTCTTTGCTTTTGGAGATTTAATTAACAATAAATAATTGATAGTAGTAGAGTAAATGACTTTTTTTTTTATGACTTAATGGCTTTATCTTATACTAATAAATAAGCAAAATAAGATAACATTTTTATTCAGCAAGAACAAAAATATTATTTTTTTATTCAAAACATAGAGTGCATTTTGTAAATGACACTTTTTTTAATACGTCAAATGCAGTGTGACTACAAGAAGAAAATATTCCACAGTGACTGGTTTCTCAGAGCGCACATTTAAGCATTCTTCAAACAACATGCTCAACTTATGGTCATTAAATGTTCTGTGTCCTCCACATGGCATTAATTTAATGGCCGAATAACTTCTAAACACAGTGAAAGAACCTGATGTCAGAATCTTTTAACAACAGCTGACTGAGTATAGGCCTCTCTTTTAAAAAAAGTCCAAAAAAAACCACAGTCATGCTGAATGGTCTTTCAATATACTTCTGCTGTGGTCAGATGAAATAGTGTACCTGGAGCAGACTTGGGAGTTCATCCTCCATCGCCTTTGATACACACAGCATATGAACATGCTCTTATTAAGCATGAGTCAACCTCAATTTTCCAAAACTACAGTATGACAAAGCTCTAGGGCTATGGGTAGCATAATCTGCACATTTAGTTTTATTGCATAAATACTAAAGGTGGAATCCTAAGTAAACTATTCGTTAACGATATCTATATGTATGTGTATTTGTATATATATATATATATATATATATATTTGAATTTACAAAATTACTATCTTATTAAATTGAACAATTTCATATATTAACGCATATTTAACTCACAAATATGCGTGTTTATGCATGTGTAATACATTTTGTACATATATGCATGTACATATATATCCATCCTAAAATCTGACAGGTGTTGATAATATAAATTATGAATGAAAAATAAGTAAATATACCATATGTATTTTTTTTAAAAAGCAAAATATTTATAAGGAAATTTCAGTCTTTCTATTAAAAAGTTTAATTAAATGTGTAATTTGTGAAATTTACTAACTGCAAATAATTTAAAGTAAATTATATAGAATAAACGACGTAGTACATTAATAAAGTACACTTTCCCCCTGTATAAAGATGAGCTTATAGATCTTTAGAAAGTGTGCATTTTTTTTTATGTATGAGGACCCAAAAACACTTAAAAAATGTAATTCTTAATTTTAAGCTAGTTGTAAATTTGTTATGTCTGAAACGATTACATTTAATAACGGAGGCTGAAGACAAAACATGTTAACAAGTTGTGAGGTCAAAGGTGCTTTGATAAGATTATAATCAAAGACCTTTGTTGGTATAATTTAAAATTAGCTTTGAAGGGTGTGCACACACTTCAGCAACAACCTCATATTGGATTAATAATATTTTGGTGTAATGGGAAGCATCAAAGCTTGCACCTGTTTTTCCAGACACTGTTTTGAAAGCGAATGTAGCTACCATTCAACAATGAATCTACAGTATACAATGCAGGCCAGCCCACCTGGTTAGCACATGTTACCAGTGGTCCCTGAGCGGTAGTTCCTCTGACACCAACTGACCTAAAGACCTAATATATGCATGATATCCTTGCAAATACCTTTCAGGTGCTGGAAAAAAGCTTTGTTTCAGGCAATTGAGATCTTCATGATACTTGTAGGAAAACACTGATGTTCATTCACCATATTAATTGTACTTTCAAAAATATCTTCTAAATCATATCAAGCTGGAAATTTTAAGTAAAACAATTAGTATAAAGCATTAATTATTAGTGACTATAACATTACCTTTTTACATTTTGAAAACATTTTCTCAAGTATAACCCACAGCACCTGTGACAGATGGCAGACTAGCACCTGTTTTCTCTATCCTCTGTGATTTACAACATTTTACCAGCTTCTACATTTCCATTTTTGTCATCTTTAGGCACTGAAATGTGTTTTTCATTTCTCCCTGCATTAATCAAAAAGTGTCAGGTGCACATTCATGCTGCTCCCAGATCAGTTTCCTTGCTTTATTCATTGAAAAAGAAACAGTAAATCTGGTCTTAGATCAGCAAATGATCTACCAGACTTCCCTGTTTGACCATCTGGCTGAAGACTGACCTGTAGAATACAACTAAAAATAAACAACATCCCCTAGACAATGAAATTCTGTTTATTTTCCCTGGTGATCCGACCACATGTTAAAATGATAACTGTGAGACAATGATCCTACCATGGTTAAAGTAGCTTTTATTTACTTTTTATTTTCATATATACACTGTATTACACACATTTTTGTCAAAGCATGCACAACAAACTCTGAGTCCTGAAATGAACAGCTAATCACATCTGCTATTGCCCTATTTCCAACCTTCTCAGCTTTAATGAAAAAAAGGCAGTTGATGGACATTTAAAGGGCATATCTGAAAAAGAAAAGAGTTGGAAGACAAGCACTGACAAGACAGATATAAGAGGTGCTATTTTAGTCAGTTTTTCTGTAGAGCAGACTATGTGGTTTTCAGTGTGTCACTATTAAACTCTAGCATTCAGGTTTATAGGCCATTTCCCTGAATTCTCAAATAGCTTTTGTCTTGCCGTTTTGGCCTAGATCCCCAGGGCCTCCACATGGACAAGACTGTATAATAAACAGCCTCCCGACCTGCTGTGTGCAGCTGGACAATTGCTAGAATCCAGACAAAGCGTGGAAAACCATAGACACCTCAACACACTGACAGTTACTTTATACTACAGCCTATAAAGAAATTGTTTTAAAAAGCATTTAAGATAAGACGTTCAATTTTTGCACCAGTAGTTACAGAAGATTATTTTTGCCATGGGATAAATCGTACAGTTCTTGCTTTTCCCCCTCATAATTCTGAGCTTTATTTGTCACGGATACGCCAGGCTCCACCTCCACTCTCCTTCAGTGAGTCCCTCTAATTTCAGGATCACTAACTAGAACCAAGAATCCTCCATGCTCCATGCTTTATCCACATCAGTAACCATGCCCCTAAAAACATACCTTATCATTGCATCGCCACAAAAGAAACATTAACCA
>JAUMHQ010000044.1:5665941-5684454 GCA_032361165.1 Enteromius paludinosus | reverse complement strand
ATTGAAAATCTTTGGAGGGAGCTGAAACTCTGTGTTGCTCAGCGACAGCCCCGAAACCTGACAGATCTAGAGAAGATTTGTATGGAAGAATGGGCCACAATCCCTCCTGCAGTGTGTGCAAACCTGGTGAAGAACTCAGGAACCGTTTGACCTCTGTAATTGTTAACAAAGGCTTCTGTACCAAAAATGTTTTTTTTGACTCAAGTGATCAAATACTTATTTGACAGAGTAATTCCCAAATAAATTGTTGAAAAAAATCATACAATGTGATTTCCGGATTTTTCTTTTTAGATTCTGTCTCACAGTGGAAATGCACCTGTGCTGAAAATTGTGGACAGAATTATAGGGTAATTAAATACTTATTGACCTCAATGTACATATATGTGTGTGTGCTATTTCTATATATATATAGAATACAATAGTCCCACATGCAAACATTACTATAACAGAGAAAAAAGAAAGACTTTACAGTTACAGTCCTAATCTTAGAAAATGTGGTTGATATAAATAACAATAATTAATCAATAACCATATAACTGCTACAACATATTTGTTAATTAATCATTAGTATTAGTAACTTACCTTAACTGTTAACTAACGTTAACCTTTATTATTGTAGTACCCTTACCAAAAATGTTACCAAATCATTCAAATGACAAAAGTTAAATCTCACACACCAATATCCTCTGCAGTATGCCAGTATGCTTACCGACAAAGTATAACTACTCTCTAAAAATGATTATTAGACTTTATTTACTGTGTCCTTGTTAAACATTACATGTGCTTACTATTATAATAACAACAAAAATTGATGCATAAACACATGCAAGTAACCCCTAAACCAAACCCTAATCACAACCAAATAGTACATGTAGTTAATTAACATTACTCAGTACTTAAATGTATAATTACGCTGTAACAAGGACGCCTTAAAATAAAGTGTAACCAATTATTCATAGTGCAGCTTATTAACAGGAAAACAATTTCTACTACACACATACAAACTTACCAGCATTAAGCTTTTCGCATAACCCTCAAGTATTAGGTTTTAAAATCAATTTGTATCTATTACCCAACAGACTTCAAGCTGCGAACACGAGCGCATTAGCATGTTTACTGCTGCTCCGTTGATGTTCTCACTCAACCTAACACCAGAAACGCTTGGAGCGATCGTGCTACAGATGACCTTACCATTCACTCTGGCCTCCCTTGCAGATGTTATTCATTCTCCACTGATCATGTGTGTTTGACTTCAGGATACCATTATCTTATCAAGCTTGGTAAATCCCTACTGACATAAGTCGTAGTTTTGGCTGCTTTCATAATTGTAACTAGAGTAAACATGCCAGTCGAAAGGAAACACGGATTCGCTTTGCCTGAGGTGACTGTCTGTCTCTATTTCCGAGAGCTTCCTCATGCTGTCTTTGTCTCTGGAGTGCAGGCCGTTTGAAGCAGTGAACGCTAATTTAGCCCCTAGCGGACAAAAGCCATATTAGGAAATGCAGCTATGATGTCATTTTGTGTATGTGTTTGTACAGCTGCGATTACTTTTTAGATGTTAAAACTAAGAGAGGATATTGCTATGTTTTATTAAGAGGGATAAACTAATGGATTCCTTGTTTTGAACGTCAAGAGGGGAGAGTGGGTAATTTGCTGAATCCTGAGTTCTTTAGTTCAAACGCACTGTGAGTAATAGAGTAAATAGACACCCGCCTATCTGCAATCTGGAGGATACCTCCACTCCAGTGTGCTTAGCCGACGTGTTTAGACCAGTTCATTAGAAGACAAGTCACAAGTTAGTTTGAAACTGTGTACCCATTTAAATGCATGTATAACTGTGAGAGCATCTATCTATCTATAACTATGAACTCTCTAAAACAGGGGTTTGAAACTTTTTGAATGAATCAGTGTTCAAATAGTTTCCAGTTTACACATTATGATACTTTTACACTAGTACATAATTATTTATTCAATAAAAAAAACCTTGAAGATTTTGTGTATTTAAATTTTATTAAGGCATAAAACATTTGTCTTTTAATTAATGAAGATTTCATTTTATTATTGAAAAATAACGGTTGAGACCCTTGAGCAAGGCACCATGCCCCCATCTGCTCCCCGGGCTGCCCACTGCTCCGGTTGTGTGTTCACTGCCCTGTGTGTGCATGTTGGATGAGTCAAATGAAGAGCACAAATTCATACAAAGAGTATGGATCACCATACCTGGCCACAAGTCACTTCACTTCATCCAAAAATACAAATTATATTTTAGGGGCAGTCGTGGCCTAATGGATAGGGAGTCGGACTTGTAACCCAAAGGCTGTGGGTTCGAGTCCCAGGTCCGGCAGGGATTGGAGATGGGGGGAGTGAATAACCAGCACTCTCTCCACCTACAATACCACGACTGAGGTGAGACCCTTGAACAGGCACCGATCCCCCAACTGGTCCCCAGGTGCCGCAGCACTGGCTGCCCACTGCTCTGGGTGTGTGTTCACGGGGTGTGGTTGTTCACTTCTCACTGCTGTGTGTGCACTTGGATGGGTTGATTGCAGATTCCTAGTATGGGAAACCATACCTGGCCACATGTCACATTCTTTCCTTTCCAAATCTAACTTTTGGACCGGAGGCGTCAGTATGCTAGTAAAAAAACTGCGGAATTCATCTTTTTTACGGTTAAATATTGACAAATACTATTAAAAGCGGGAGTGTGCTCACTTGTGTGTAGAATACAGAAAGCACAACTTAAT
Source organism: Enteromius paludinosus (assembly GCA_032361165.1). Taxonomy (NCBI): domain Eukaryota; kingdom Metazoa; phylum Chordata; class Actinopteri; order Cypriniformes; family Cyprinidae; genus Enteromius; species Enteromius paludinosus. The sequence goes on along the minus strand of JAUMHQ010000044.1, from coordinate 5,681,710 downwards.
TTATTTATTTATTTATTGTGTTTTTGTGCTACTTTGTACTATTTGTTGTATATATTGTACACTTTTTTGTATATCTGTATATAATTATTTTTATTATTTGTTCTTGTCTTGTCTTGTCACTGTCATTCTGTTGCACTGCAGAGCTCTGTCACAAAAACAAATTCCTTGTATGTGTAAACATACCTGGCAATAAAGCTCAGTCTGATTCTGATTCTGATTAATGTAGAGGCAGAAGTGACGTGCAGTCGTGTAAATGATATAAATAACATTATTTTACACACTTCTGGTCAAACACACTGGCTAGTGCTGCAGTCTTATTGGCTCAATAAGCTGTATCAAGGTAATCGGTTAGTACCTAAAAAGTATCACGCTCGATACCCATCCCTACTATTTAGTTTATTTTTAGTGAATTTTGAGCAATTTTAGTACTTCAACTTATTTTATTTCAGTATTTTGGTAGCATTTCTAATTTTAATTGAATCTTTAGAAGTTTTATTTACATAGTTTTTCACCTAATATATATATATATATTAAATATAAAAACAAAAGTCTTGTTTTCCCCCCAGATTTATTTAAATAAAAAAACAAAAACAAATAAAAAAAACCCCTACTTTTATTACTTTTAGCTAGCAATAAACAGATCTTCCCCCCAAACATATAAGTTTGAGATCAAACAATATTTCACGTTGATGCTGACATGATTTCACTAGACATTGTGTTTTATCTATGCTATAAATATGCCATGTGTCATTCGGTTGTGTTTTCTTTATCAAACTTACTTTACATAGAAATCCAGATGCCGTGGAAACTCCAGCTTTCCAGACAGGATCTTCTGGTAGATGCCAAAGGGATTATCATCAAAAAATGGCGGATACCTTAGGGGGGGGGGGGAATACAATAAAAAAATGACCAATAATGTGTCAGAATGGCACGAAGCAGGAAAAGCTTTAAAGATATTTACTAGTGTCATCTATCTTTATCTGAATTCTGCAATTATTCATATATTAATATTCGACTCTCTATAATTGCAAATTTAATACATACTCATAAATTCAATAAAAACAAATCTTTTTTTTTTTAGACCTTTCTTTTGTATATAGCATCACTTTTAGGTGTACATTTCACAGATGTAACCCTGGTCTGTGCCACTGGAGGAGGCCTGCAGGGGCTGAATGTGCCATTTAGGCCTCTTAATGACTACTGTTTACTGTGTCTCAGTATAATGCTTCCTGTCCATGTGATGTGTGTTCTCTAATGTCTGTTAGAGTGATTCTCCAGCTCATACTGTGTAATCCATTACCCCTCCATTACAGACTTCCAGCCTCGACCAACATGCCATCAAACATCCTTGCACTCTCAACGAGCTTGTGTTTAATGCCTGCATCCAGCTGGCACTGAAAAGAGCCGCTGAATATGAGGGATAGATGAAGTGAGAGATGCTAATGAGCCTGTTACTAGGCGACCACCTGAAGTCTCATGAGGGCATAGATCACTGACAATGACAGAACTTAAGTGTCAACAGTGAAGATGAGAAGATGAGACGTATATCAGCAGCAAAATATAGAGTGAAAGACCCTGCAGTGATTGACACTGAACAAGCCATTACTGCAGAGCTGCACAACAGGGAGGACAAATGTGAGATGGCTTAAAAGAGTATCACCCAGAATGACCGCAATAACATTATTTAAAGAGACAGTTCCCCCAAAAATTACAATTTGCCTCACTATCAGGACATTCAAGATGTAGATGAGTTTGTTTTTCTCATGGCGACAGATTTGGAGAAATGTTATCACTTGCTCACCAATGGATCCTTAGCAGTGAATGGGTGCCGTCAGAATAAGAGTCCAAACATTGCATCACAATAATCCACAATTAATTAAGTCCAATCCATCAGTTGAAGTCTTTTGAGGCAAAAAGTGGTGTTTTTGTAATAAATAAATCTGTAATTAGGGCATTTTAACTTTAAATCATTCCTACTGGCCAAATCATGAGTCTGTTATTCATTACAACACTAAGGGGTCCATCCTTTTTCGTCCTCTTGCATCAAAATCTATCAACATAACTGCTCAACACAACTGATTTGGTCTGTTTTTACTTGTAAATTGTTTTTAAACTGTGTTTGATCTATGCATCATTGTGTTTCTCATGTGATCGAAGACAAGCTGGGTTTTTTCACTATGGATGAAGGACTTTTAGAGTTACTAAAGTAACAGTTGTTTCTGACAAATATGCTGATTTTTACTTAACAAAATGTTAACTGATGGACTGTGGATTAGGGTTGGGTCGATAGACGATGCCATCACGATGCTGAGCCGGCATCGCGATCCTCCGCCCCGCCGCCGCAGCAGCAACCAGCTCACGAAAAACACACTTAATCTATGGTGGGATTGGCGGCAAATCTATGCCATTAATAAGCGAGCGCACCACTGATGCTGGCGAGCGCGGTAAATCATTTCCGCGAGAGGAAAACAAATGTATATGTGAAGAAACGGGGCCCGCGAGCTCATTTCAAACCCTCGCACACGTTTTATGTGTCATCCGCTGCTCGCGCGAACACTGTTTTTGTCATTTTTGCCAGTCGAGGGGCTGGGCTTGGTGTTTTAGTTGCAACCCCCGATGCCATCGTCCATCGCGATGTTTCACATTAGACATCGTACGATGCCAAATTGGTCGACATCGCCCAACCCTACTGTGGATTACTGTAATGTTTTACCAGTTGTTTGGATTATCATTCTGATGACACCCATTCACTGCGAAGGATAAACTGGTGAAGAGGTAACGTAATTTTTTTCTTTAAATATGTTTCATTAATGAAATAAGCTCATCTGCACCTTGAATGGCCTGAAGGAGAGTACATTTTATTCACTTTTTTATCTTTTATGTTAGCTATTACTTTTAAATGTAATACTTAATTTAATTCCATTAATTCTTGACAAAAAGAGCCATACATACATCCATATATAAATATTATATTATATATATATATATATTACTGTTATGGTTGATTGATATATATATAATTTTTTTTCTGAGAGTATCTGGTCACCATGGCCTTTTACTGAAACTTTTGTGTTTAACCGAATAAAATACATTTTTGGAATGACTTTAAGATAAGTAAAGGATGACAGAATTTCCCATTTCCCAAAGACTGCAGCCTTCTGAAAGAAGTAAAATAAGGTGGTTCCACATAATGGATTGACCAGAACAGACTGAGCGTGGAAACCATAAACACAGAGAGAAGCCAGGAGAGCAGAACTTGCAGCTATTCCTTCTAGTGGGTGATGGAAAAGAGAGAAGGAGAAAGTGAGCAGAAGAGGCATATTCATCTCTATAGTGTTACTGTAAGCAGTGGCTGGTGACAGGGGAAAAAGCAGAATTATGAAACTGAAACTTTTACATAACAGCATAGGTGTTGCCAAGATTCCACTGAGAAAAAAAAGTGCTCTTGAACTACTGTATTATAACTAATACCGAAAACCGATAAAATAATAATAATGACATGATTTGCTGATTAATTCATAAAAATAATTTATATTAGTTAATCAATTATCAATCAATTTCAGCTACTGAATTCTGTCCATCTGGTATATTTTTAAATCATTAACCAATTTACATATGCAGACTCTCAGTATTTATGCATTGTGTCTTGCTCTTTTTCTGCACCTCGTGCCATGACTATGGTATTTTTAAGACACTTTAAAAAATGTGCCTTGAGAGCCTCGCATTCTGTTCTATTCTTTTATGCTCTCTGCTTTTGGTAAATATGATTGTCTCTTGTAGAAATTCCTAAAAATGTAATATAAATTCACATTACAAAGTTTGCACATGCTTCTGTATGTGTATATGTATAAGTTTGGTCAAAGTATTCCAGAGAGCCAAAAATATAATATAATAAATACTTTGTACTCATCTCCAGATTTAAACTTCCTCTTGATGAGATTCCACACACTATTTGGAAGATCTTTGCAGTTTTCAGGCATTGGTTTCAGCAATAAGGTGGTAAGAAGGTTGGAAAGAGGTTAGAAAGGTATTTTGTAATATTTTTGGAAAGTCTCTAATGCTATTTTTGAATTCAGGATTTTTTTATGAATAGGAAACAAATATTTTGTTCTAAATGTCTTTTTACTACAATTTAATGTCTCCTTAACTTCAAGGAGTGTATGCGATATCCCAACCCTCACCCCGCTCCCATGAAATCTAGTTTCCTTTAATGAGAAGAGAAAAACATGTACATTTTAAGGTGATTCAATATGGTGCATGGCTAGAAAAGCAAATATTAAGCAAAAAAATAATAAGAAAGTTGTCAGTTACATTAAAACCAGTTGGAAAAAAAGTATGTCAAATTTACATAAACTCTGAAGTTAATCAAAGAGGTGATCTCTCAGGAGAGCCATGAGTGAGACTAGAGTTTCCTCTTAAACTTCCCACGGAAGTAGTACGTGTCATTTCCTTTGGACCCCCCTACAAGTGGCGCGAGAGTTTCTCACATATGCTTAAATGTACCCTCTCTCTCCTTTACACACCCCAGACACGTAAAGTTTCTAATCCTGTCTTTATCTAAAATACATTTCTTTTTTTTATTTACTATGTTGTTGCATTTCTAAGATAGGTTTTTAGATACATACACCAATTTTGTACCTAAATGCAGTTAGGTCTGAAATAGAATAGCACCAACAAGACATTTGCTCACATCTATATATACGTTCACTGCGTTGAGGTTGCGACCCTTCTCATGGCTCAAACCAAGAGGAGGCATTTCAACTGTTGCCACATTTTCCACAAAAGTGTCTGAACCGACCTTTGACATACACTGACAAGCACACTCACAGACCCAGAGATGACTGAAGGGAGCTTTTGTATGTCTGGGCAAGCTGTGCTTATGGGCCATGTGCCTGTATCTTGAAAAAATAAGGGACCAGGTCATTTTCTCTCACTCACATGCAGGAGGCAACACTTCAAAAGAAGTCTGGGATGAATGAAGAGGGTGGGTCACTTTTTCCTCCACACGAGAGCCTGAGAAAGCTCTAGGGCAGATTTTGAGGTGGGAAAATGGAGCAGTTTGGACGGGATATACCCTATAGCATCCAAAATTATACGAGGAGGGAAGAAGTTTACTTTCACACCGGCTTTGGAGTCCGTGTGACAAAATCAACACATTTACTTGTGCAAGACAGATATTATGCCAAAAGAAATAAAAATATCAACTATAATTTGGCCAAACTTTATCTATACAGTTTGCATGCTGTTCTATCACACATTAAAGCCCACGTGTGTTGGTAATAAGAATTTAATCTGGATGTAATCTTTTTGTAAACAAGATATATTCCAAGAAATGCATCCGCCCCCTGAGATACTGTAAATACAAGCAGATTATCTGTGTGCATATTAAATATGCCAGTTTGTGCACACTAAATGTAGGCTGCAGAGATAAACGTCTAGGCAAATAAGGATAAATATCATAATAAGGATAAATACCAAGGCAGCAAAGAAGAGGCCATCTGCTTTGAGACATGCACATAGAGATTTGGGCCTTTGGCAGAACTCTGTGTCTAATATTCCACTGCTGCCCCCTAGTGGTGTGTCTTTGAAAATAGCAGATTTTTCCTGACCACAAGCCAGAACAAACACATTCTGAGCCACACAGGAAGAAATAGTGTTATTTTTCGTCATGACTGGGTTTGGTCAAGCAGCCATTAGCTTAAGGACAATTAAATTATACATGGAAAATAGTTGTCATAAAATAGGATTAGAAATTCCCTTTATTCACAAACACATGCAAGTCACAGACGTTTTAAAGAGATGGAAATTCAATTACTGTATTGTTTTGCTGTAAATCAGGGGTTTTCTGATTTTTATCAAACCCATTTACTTCCAATAATAAAAATATAGGGTCACATTTTATTTTAAGCTAACCTTGTTACATGTTACATACTGTTATAATAACAATAAATGATGCAAAATTACTTGCAAGTAACCCTAATATTAACCTTAACTATATAGTAAGTACATGTAGTTAATTAATATTACTCAGTACTTAAATGTATAATTAAATTGTAAGATGAACACATTAAAGGAGTCAAAAAAAGCCTGTTTTCCACTAGCTTATGATTCTTTATGGTCTTAATTGAAAGTTTGTAATATAGTTTGTTTTAAAATTTCTCAAAGATAGTGTAAAAAACGCTCATTTTACCCTGTCAAAAACAGCTCTTTAGAATCTCTTTAGATCACTCTGTTCTGTGTACTTCCCCTTTAAATCTTCACAGCTCTGCTGACCCCGCCCCTCTTTTCCGAAGATCTTTTTTTTAGCCGTATTCATAGTAAAACTTGCTAATTAACACATTATTATGAAAGGCTCTTTGCAAAGATTCATTAAAAGACATAATCATTGCTTCTGTAGGTGAGGCTGGATCATGAATGATTTGTGCGAACATAAACCCATTTCGGTAGATCGAGGGCGCCTTCAGAACCAAGATGTCACTGAGATGTCTGGGGTAAATGTCTACTGCTACGTTCATTAATACGTTCAACAACAAAACACCTCAATCTCTTAGGAGTCTTGCTTGTCTCTGCGTCTCGGTCTGATGACCGCTCACTCAGGGGGGTCTGAGTTAAGACACCAGTTCAGTCTGTGTGACACGCTGCTGTCAATCAACTATTGTGGGAGTGGCCACTGTCAGTGTGATGCCACATCGACATGCATTTGAGAATGGCTTGATTTCAGAAGGGGAAACTTATTTTTATTAAATTAAAAGAAAACTACCTGTGGATCTTTATCATTGTAGTGTGGTTGTGTAAACACAATCCTAACACACATTTCAGTCCAAACAACTTGTAAAAGTGCATGTACCACCGTATGACCCCTTTAAAATAAAGTGTAACCAGGTTTCATTCAGGTTATACATCTCTGTGGTGCCCCTGAAGTAAATTACACAGTACCAGGGCTACACAGATTCCTGGTTGAAATCTCTGGTGTAAAATGTTTAGAAGGTGATCATAGTGCCGTCTTACCCTGCAAGCATTTCAAAGATGAGAACACCCAAAGCCCACCAGTCCACTGCTCGCCCGTGACCTTTACTTTGGATCACTTCTGGAGCCAAATACTCAGGAGTACCACATAGAGTCCATGTCCTGAAAAGAAAAACAGATTAAACAATGATGGACAGAAAGAGATGTAAATCCCACAGGGTCCCAAATTGTTAGACAACTGGGAACAAAATGTGATTTATAATCAGAAACCAATTTTTTCAGGATGATGAAAATAAAATTTATTATGGCATAATTAAAGAACATGTATAATTCTGTACTTTTTCGCAGCCAGTAAATAAATCAATTTTTTGAAGCTTTCCATTTAAGACTAAGTGATAGTTCACCCAAAAATAAAAATTGTAATCATGCACACACATACAGTACATGTGTGTCATTCATTTACCTGCAGAACACAAATGAGAATATATTTTAAACATGGTTGAATACCAAACCCAATTATCATTAATAAATAAATGGACATTGAATATTGATTTGTGTTGGCTATATATTCAACACAGTAAAAATAGATATATAACCAGTGTAACATAGCCCATCTACTACAGTGACGGTTTAGATAGCACACAGAGGGGTGTAATTACAGTACACCTTGTGACAGCTGACTATCTGGACCTGATTGTATTTGCTAGTGTAAGGTAGAGACACTTCAAGACAAGGAAACTATAAGCGTAACTGTATATTGAGCTGGAAGCTAGGGTGAAAGCCCACTGTAGTAGATGGTTTCTGATTACATGGAGTAGCTGCAGCTCCTTGGGGTGAAATGACAAATCCGTATTTGTTTGGGGCCATGGGGCTGGTCGATAAATGAGTCTGTTGACCTGTCCTTCAGCAAACGGCTGCCCTTTGCTTCTATGTCTTGCTCCTGGGTCTACAAACCTTTTTTTAGGGCAAAGTACATTATACTATAAGTATACGAGTACTTTTTAACTGGCCCAGTAATAACATAATAAATCATTAATTTTCTAATTCAACATTACAGAGTTATAGCCTGGGCCCGCCCATACTTCCTGTGATGCTACATTTTATTTCGCGAGCAAAGTTAGTCTGACAAAGCTGCCATTTTAGAGAATTTCTGTTCCCAAAAACGAGCTCCCCCCTCCCCCTCCTCCACGACTGAGGTGGGTGTAACGCGATGATGCAGCAGTTCTGCAACTGGAAACCATACCGCCTTTCGTGTATAGTAAGGTAGCTTGACCAGACTAAGCTCCTATGAGCTTTAAAGTTACAGAAGCCAGGCTAACAGAGTTATGAAATCGTCACTTACACATTATGCAAATCATCTTATTTGGGAACAACAACATTTTGATTAATTTTGTAACTTCTATATGTGTCTATATCACATCACAGAACCGAGGTACCTCAGGGTTCAGTTCTTGGCCCTCTTCTATTCTCAGTTTAACTTCACTGGGTCATATTTCTGCTGATACCATCATAACATTGCCAAGGTGACAGCAAACTTGCACGAAAGAGGGTCTGGAATGGCTTCTGTGCATGTCTCTCATACTATTTATATCCCTTCTTTTCTTGCTCTCTTTTCCAGTCTCTTTCTTTATCTTTCTGTGCTCAGCTGTCTGGTCTTAGTTCTTCTCTCTATAATAAAAGAGGATTAGTCTCCCTTGTGTTAACTGAATCCTCTGTCAGGTGTCAGCTCACAACAGCATTCCAATGAACTGTGAGAGAGGTTTGGTGGGACGTGATTTTCGTTTGGCTCAGATGATTTATGTTTACTCTAATTATATCAGACTGCATACTAATAGGAGCAGCGAGGAAACTGATCCGGTTATCAAGATCAGATCCTGTTATTAATATAAGCACATCTGATGACTCACTTAACAATATGTTTGTCTGCATGGCTGCATTTGCATGTCTCACTTGAAAAGTTAGGTCTGTTTGTGTTTTATTTTACCGTTACTCTTTGGCTAGTGTCAGTCATTGCTGTAGCAAGCAGGTAAACACAAAACTCACAGTTGAATTTAATACTTTTAGGACATCAAAACTGTTGTGATGAAGGTGACTTTTCTCTGAATTCCTTTTATTTATTTATTTTTCTTTTTGACTGCCCACTGCTGTGCAGTTAGCGTTTGACAAGTTCCCTCCTTCGGCCCCAAACATGAACACAATAAGAGACCTGCAATTCAGCAGTAACTCTGACAAAATAATAAGCCCTCGTCTTGAGCAGACATTCTGACAAGATGATACGATGAAAAATACCCTAATGCCACCTACAAGAATAAAAAAAAAAAAAAACTGATGTAGGATTAACTCATCCTGTCCTCCTTCTTTCCTCATTTTAACAATACAGGTGCTTCAAATAACCACTGATCAAAGTAAACAGCAAATATTTCTAAACATGAAACCAAATGCAAATATATCCACCAGGTGGCATTGTAGCCACATGACAGTCAGTGCAGACATTATCTACTCAGACTGGAAATGCCAAAGCTATTGGTTGAAGGAACAGTTGTCTTCTCCATTGGACCAGAGTCTATATGTGGGTCACCTGCACATCAGAGCCAGACCCCCGATGTGCTGGGGTCCTTCCTCATGCACAGAGAAACAGAATCACGACCCACGCTTATACATCAGAGGGGTCAAGGCTAGCTCTGAGAAAGCACTGCAATACTCAGCACTACAGATAGACATACACACACATACAAACACACAATCTCTTGTTCTTTTATTGCATTTGAATGATACTATCAGGGGGCGCAACCAGAGGGATTTTCAATTTCAGTGAGGTTATTCTTAAATTGGTTCATGGTCCATTGGTTGCACTCATTCAGAATTAATAACGGTGGGTTGATGGATGCTCTAGGGGGCCAAGCTAAGCCTTTTTTTTTTTTAGAGGCACTCATATTAGGACAGCTTTAATAACACACAGCAAAGCAATCGTATGTGTCTTTTGTAGGGGAGTAACACAGAATGAGTGAATGAAGACATTCAGAAGGATGAAGAGTGATGTGGTGGTTTGTTACAGCTTTAGATATATATATATATATATATATATATATATATATATATATTCACTAACATAACAGTTAAGATTCTGAAAAACTCCATGAACCGTGCAACTGAATTTAATTACCTACAGAATTTCAAAGCAGGTCTAATGGTTAACATTTCATTTGACATTGAGAACACTAGGAATGCTAAAACGCCATGGAATGAAGGTAAAAATCTGCAGCATGCGTAATCCAATCTTAAAATCAACTTTAATCTTCAAGGGTGCGCACTTCAGATAACTGCGGCTCAGCTATCTCTATCTCTCTGGGTTTATGTACTTAAAAATAACTTCAAAAGATTTCACAACATCAACAGATCTATCTAGGAGTGTATTAAGGGAAAATGACTATATTTCAATGCAATAATACATCAGCTGAGAAAACACCAACAACAAACAAAAACAGTGTGATATCTGCGGTTAAATTTCATCATATGTTGACTGTTTCAGGTAGGAATGCACCAATGGCATTTATATATACCAAATATGAGAATCTACTTTTAACTCCCAGCAGCTCTAATGTTCCGCTGTATTTGCTTTTGGGTTATTTGTGGCGTATATAAGCACACAGTTGGACCTAGGGCTGGGTGATATGGTTTAAATCTGTATCACGATATCAGTGTTTCATATCGGTTGATATCGATAATAATTGATATTTTTTATGACCCATTTGAAATAAGGACCAGGAGAAAAAATATATTACATTTCAACAATTTTATTTTAAACTTAACCTTCCTCTGATCATAATCCCCTCAGTTATTAAGACAGAAAGGTCAACAACCATGAAAAACTCAAATAATTCAAATGTAAACACAATGTCACTGCCAATGTTATATCTTTGTACCGTTTAGATTCTTTGTCATAAGGCACTGATGCAGAGTACCTCTCCACGGAGGTCTGCTGCTTGTGCGGTGCTGCAGCTACAGATGTTGTTGGTTGAATACAGCTGTGCTCCAAAGGGTGAGGTGGGACATCAAGTTCATGGTATTACCAGTTTTGGCGGGGACGGTGGTCTTGCATAAGTTGCAGATGACATATTATAATATCCAAAAAACTGCCATATAGGCGAGCTGAATTTTCCTCATTTTCTGTTTATGAAAAGGAATCCAGCAGACCAGCTCGAGACAATGATATGACGCAACCAAACGTAATATTGTTACATGATTGGCTGTGAGCGTATCACTCCCTACGTTACTAGGTTACCAAAAAAGCGAATGCCTTTTTAAATGCAACCAAACTAGCTTCGCAACCTCTGTTTTCTATTCATGGGAAGTTCGGATCATCTTACAGACTCGTTCATTTAAGTCTCGTTCAGCAAAATGAACAAATCTTTTTTTTTGAGTCATCTCGTTAATTTGAAAAAAAGTATAAATAAAATGTTTTTTTCCCCTAACACTAGTAATCCTGGTAAATACGTACACACAAACACTACAAACAATGCAATACTGCATCACGTGACGTCATAGCCCCATAACCCTATCAAATGCAGTCGGAGCCCGAAAGAGAATTGATTAGGTCATCTATCGAGTCTTTCGAGTGGTTCGTTCTTTTGGCTTAGGGGGCTGTCACGTCATGTGATGAACAAACGACTCAAATCCAAAGACTCGAAACGAACTTTTCGCAATTCGCATGCACGACTAAACGAATCACTCCCCGAGATGACTCGTTCTTCTCAAGTCACATTAAAGATTGGTTCAAAATAAACGAATGGTTTAAGAACGACGAAGAATGAAAAATATTGAACACATTTTTTATTGATATCGATCACGTGCCATATCATATTGTTATCGTTTTAACGCCCAGCCCTAGTTGGACCTTAGTTGATGCATGCAAAATTAAACAGATTTAGGCTTATAGACAATGAATGAACAATAAAAAATACAAATAAATGAATAAATACATCAGTGTTTGTTTGGGTGATTATTCGCTGTGGATAATTGTCAAAAAAACAAATAAACCAAAAAGGTCAACCCACATGTGACACTGAAGACTTGAGTAAGGGCTGTGGAAAACAAACCCAAAAAATTTTTTTATCAAATAAATGCAGCTTTGGTGACCATATGAGACTCTTGTGTGTGTGCGTGCACAACTTTTCAAAAACTACTCTGTTCTTGTTGTAGATAATAAATTGCCAACATACCTTTCTGATAGCTTTTTAGCGAACCCAAAATCTGTCAATCGAATGTGCCCCTCACTGTCCAGCAGTATATTCTCTGGTTTCAGGTCTCTGTAGACAATTTCTTTGGAGTGAAGGTATTCAATAGCGCAGACAATTTCAGCTGAATAAAACATTCCTGTGCTGTTGCTGAAACGTCCACGGCTGCGCAAATAGCTGAAGAGTTCACCGCCATTTACATATTCCATCAACATGTACAGAAAACGGTCATCATGGTGCGTCCAGAACCTGAAAAAGTTCCACATTATGTGTTAAATGTAATTTTGGTCATAGAGTAAATATACATATGTACACTTGCTGTATGTAACAAATAGGCTATACATTAAAAGACGTACATTATAAATAAATAAACAAATCAACAATTATTACAGTAAGAACACTAGCTGAGGTCATGACATAATGTCAATAATCATGAGATAGTACAGTTGTTTTCAACTCTTTTGCCTCCAAGGCCCCACATCATAACTATATTCAAAGGCCCCATGACTTTTCTGGATTCTAGTGAACTACTGGATAAGGTTTTTAAAAAAAAATTGTTCATACCTAATAACGTATTTTAAAGCGTTGCATAATTACAAAAAATGTATACTTGCAATAAAAATGCCCATGGAGTTATAAGTTTGTATTAGTCTTTTATACTTCTTCACGTCTAGAAATCATACTTTCTAAATTAGACTATCCAGGTTTTTCAAAAAATGTAAAGTAAAAAAAGAAACCTTTATTTCTTGACACTCCCTTGTTGAGAACCATTGGTATATTATACATAGATTAGTATCTACAGCTAAAAATATTTAACGATACTTTTAAAGATAAATACAAAATCAAAGTTTCAAATGGACTGTATGGCGACCGTCGAAGGTCAAACAACATTTTTATGAGATTTAAACAGTGTTCTCTTTTCTGTTGTATCTTATATGTTAATGTTGTGTAGTGTTCACTTACAGTCTAACAAGGAAAGGATGGTTCACCTCCGTCAGAACCTCTTTCTCATTATGCACATGTTGCTCCTGTTTCAGACGTATTACATCTGGGATTTTCATCGCCTTCAGAGCAAAAAAACCTCTTGTCTTTTTATCCTTCACTAGGAAAACCCTTCCAAAGGTTCCTGTGCCTGTAACAAAATGAAATATTGAAATAAGCAGAATAGCTACCATGTAGAAATCAATATTAACCTATTTTCTTTATTCACATTGAACCCAAAGTATATGGACAAGACACCTAAGCCATACTTTAAAATGGGTGTGAATTTTTTCATCTTTGCTCAGTTTTTCTTCCCAGTATCCAAAGGAAACCATCAAATCTATAAATTCTTTTGTGACAGACACTTAGAGCATAGAAGCATGTTTGTGTTTGGTCTCTGCACAGAGATTTGTTGTCCACAGATAAAGGGCACTCAGAGCTGGGAGAGTAAAACTCTCAAAGACGGCACGTCTCAAAGAAGTCTTTGATTTCTACTGTACGGGGACACGGGTTTCAGTGGGTATCGTTACACACACATGATCAGTAAGAAAGAGCTCTCAAGATGACAGAGCAGGGCACCTTGAACCACTCACCAAATTACAGGCTACTCTTGCTGTTACAAGCCTTAGAGGTCAATACCTACAGGAGACAACTTGGCAGGCTATTTGGACAATACATCCTATTATATGCTCCGAGACCCAAGCCTCTCACTTAATGCTTAACTAACCCTTGATGATGAACCAAACAACCTTACAGCTTCATGGGAAAAAAAGTACAGGCATGCCCAGAAATGTGTACGTGAGTAGTGTACGTGTAGCACTCAGGTCAGAAGCCAGAAAACCAGTCGTGGAGTGGCAGTTGTTTGGGTTTATGAAGTAGATCAAGGAGATACCGCAGAGAGGCTTGTGTTTTATTTGTTTAACCAAGCTCTGGTTTGAGAAAGACCTTTTACCTAGACACCTGAGATGGAACAAATACCCTTGACATTTTGATGGATGTTATTGTAAAAAAAAAAAAATAAAAATTTGAGAATTTGATTTATACTTTCAAAGTTTGGGTCAGTAAGATATTTTACCTTTATTGTTTAACACTTTGAATTAATCTTACTTAATACTTTTCAGCAAAGAAATATACTACTGTCAAAATATATTCTTTATATCCTTCAGGAAAGGTTTGGAATGACATGAGGTAGAGTAAATGACACTTTTTTACATATCCCTTTAAGTATCTCAAAAAATAGCTTTTCAGTTTGATAAAAAGTACTTATTAATGACATTTCTGAACAAAACCATTGCCTATGTTAACATTAAAAAAGGACAGTCCAATACTGAGACTCGTGACTCTTTTTTCCATGTACAGTACAGTAAAAGATTTCAAGAAACAAGTCGAGAAACAGAAGCAAAATGATTAATCACCGAACTAAGCTCTACTCTATTTGTAACAGGGTAGTATTAGATGACCTACATTTCGTTGTAGCTGCATTGTGATGAGTTACGAGCTACGATACTGATGGAATAACTGACATGGAATGTTGGCATTTAACACGTTTACCTCACACAAGGAATCTTTGTTCAGAGACCACTGAGTTGACATGGTTACACAAGCACGGAAGAAAACAAATGCCTTAGCTGTCAAAGGGGAGGGGATGGGACTGGTAACACGTGAAGCAAGACACTTGATGACACATTATTAGATCATGTTTCATGCCTGTTACAGGGAAGTCTTATCCAGCTATAAACACATTCAAAACATCAAAAGAGTTGTTATGGTGAACTTATAAGTGAAGAAATCAAAGTCACTATAGAATACAACTGTATGACAGACACAGTGCTTCACTATTCTGCTCCACAATAGCTGTTTTAGGTAGTTATTGGACTGGTGGCTCAATAGGATTGAAAAGCTTCATGTAAATGTCAATTGACTCGAATGACCTCGATCTTAAAGATCTGAAATTTTGATTGGATTGAAAGGAATGGTGCAGACCAGAAACAATCCAATAGTCTAAATCCAATAATCAATAGGGAGTGTGTGTGGGGGGTGGGTTTATGGGTCATGTGTTTATGTTAGATCTTACATACCAGTTAGTTAAAGAGACTGAATTTTTGGGAAATAAATGATAAGACCTATCATCAAGACAGAAACGACAATGATACTCAAGGTGATTTTTTCATAACTGTGGCTTTTTCCAGTTCTGAATGCAGTGACCATGGCAGTTTGAGATTCATATAAACAGAAACTATCTATTCTATCAAAACTGTCTCTTTTTCTCTCTCCCTCTCTCTCTCTCTTTCTCTCTGTTTTGAATCTTTTCACCAATATTTTAATACCTAGCTGTTTAAAATAATGGCACAGTTAATTTCATAAATTTAATTAAATTCAAATAAATGCAGACCACGGAACAATATTTATTACTACTATTTCTTAAGGGTCAAACATGTAAAATTAACATTTCAAACAGATATGAGAAATATTTCTACTTTCAAGAGCAATAATCACAGCATCTTAAAAAATAAATAAATAAATAAATAAAAATCCACAAAAGACGTAAACACTCCAAAGCAACATTAAATTTATAAGCAAGGACAGTT